>ML286739.1:1107-121425 GCA_005239495.1 Nicotiana undulata
CTTGGGACCTCGGAATTCGATTCCGGGCATACGCCCAAGTCCCATATTTTCCTACGGACCCTCCGGGACCGTCACATCACGGGTCCGGATCCGTTTACCGAAAATGTTGACCAAAGTCAACTTTATTCAATTATTCAATTCAAAAAACCCCATTTTATCAAATTTTCACATGGAAGTCTCCCGGCTACCTGCCCGGGCTGCGCACGCATATCGAGGTGAGATTAACGGAGGCTTTCGAGGCCTCGGAACACAGATTTAGCTGGAATTACTTAGGATGACCTTTTGGGTCATCACATTGATGCATCCTATAGGCAGGATTTCTAACAAATCATAATATTAATCCTATAGGCAGGATTTCTAACAAATCATAATGTTAATCCTATAGGCAGGATTTCTAATATGTAAACACAATATAGAACTTACACGATTTTAACAAAATGAGCATAATCAACCACACAAATGAAACCCTATAGGCAGAATTTCTACCCGGTTTAGCAAAAGAAAATAAGAAACCCTCTCGATTTTACTAAATACCCAGAACTTCTTTATTACAAAAATTATTACAGACCATATTAATGAATGAATTACATAATAGTAATGAAATAAACTATAGGGAGCCTTTATTAGGCCCAAATACACCTGGGCATCCATGCCTTCAAACCATATCAGCTTCGAGGCTCATTTCATAGGTACATAACAACCAATGATGAGTGATTCACCCATAGCACATATAGAACCCAGATCTCTAGTGTGTCAAAGTTTCCAAGGGCTTCAAGGACCCAGGGCAATGCTCACACTAGAGAACCAAATACTCAGAAGTTATTCAAAGGAGATTAGGAACCAAACCCCAGTGTGTCAGAGTTCATAAGAGTCTCACATGGACCCCTGAGCAGTGCTCACACTGGGGAGGTTGAGGATAGAACCTAAAGAACCTAAGAGTAGGAGTTTGAAAGTAGCAGCATATAAAAGGAGGCAGGGACAGATTAAAACAGAATTGATTTTTAGAAGAAAGCCATCATAATAGAGTTTAAAACACAGAATAAGTAGGCAGAATTGCACTAAGAAAAAAAATTGGTAAGGTTTGCAAAGTTGTTTATTCACAGTACACATCTTTTTAATAAGTTGCAGTCTGAAAAGTCTAATTAGGCTGAGTGTACATACTAGCATTTTGGATAGCCTTATTGAATCCCAGAAAAACACATTTAGACAATGTATTAAGGCAAGCCGTCAGAATAACCACATTAATTCAAATGGACACAAGATACATTAGAAAGCTAGTGTCAGGGCACATGAATGACACAAAAAGGTTAAATAACAATACAAGTTTGTAAATATTCAGGATTGATTAACTAATTAACATTCTAGTATTATCCTAAAGATGCTAAGTTCAGGACATGTTTAGAACTAGCAAAACAACATACAAGTTAAATGACATTAAGTTAACCTCTAAGAGGATTCATATTATTCATAAATAACCAATCTCAAGCTAACAATATCAATTATAGGACTAGATGAACTCATAGAAACATAAAAGTGGTAGAATCATGCTCAGAATAAACTTTAAACATGCTGGATCGAATACACAGATTATGGAACATAGATAATAAAATGACAACAGATAGTGACTCACCAGTTAGGGAAGAAAGTAAGAAAATACACCACAATAGTCAAGTCGAGAATTAATTGGCCTTGGCTTTCAGCAGGCCAAGACCAAAAACAAACGAGCCAAGAGAATCAGAATTAAACCATAAGTTTTAGTGAGAGTATTGATTTCAGTCTTTCCTAAAAGGGAAAGGGGAGGGGTTTATATAGTAGTATATTATACACATGAAACACGATAAGTATTAAATACAGAATCAATTATGATCTAATTTTAGGGTCAATAATACAGAAACCAACGAGTTCAGTAAAGTAACAGAGAATAATGACATGCAATCATGTGAGTAACACTTAGAATAAGGGGAGACAATAGAGAATAAGGAAAATATCACATAAGAATTGATTAACAATCAGATTTAGGGCAGAATAAGGTAAAAATAAAGGAAGCACGGTAGATTAAACAGAAATAAGGAAAATATTAGTCAAATACAAGAAAAGAAAGAGTATCAATCAGAAATCAGTAAAGAACAAGGAAAAGTCTCTAACCCTAGTTGAGACTGATTCTTTGAATAAGACCGGAGATGTAAGAATCGTTCAATAAACATGTATATGGGCTAAAGATCGTCCAGTTCTTCAAAGAATTGGGGTGAATCTACCCGTTATTGAGGTAGTTCTTGCCAAAAATAAGGCAAGAATCTAAGTAATACCGTAGACGAGTGTATAATGATAGAGTAATAAAAAATAGGTAAGTGAATCATGGATTGATTCCATGTTTGAGCCGGAATCGAAGGGATTTGGGGGTGTGGCGGCGCTAGGGTTTCACAGAATGAGGTGAAGGTTCGAGAGAATGGGCTGGGATAATGAGAGTTAGGGTTTAGGATGGGTAGGTTAATTAAAGGAGGGGAGTGATAGAGATCAACGACTGTGATTTAAAAGGTGTTGGGTCGTGTATCTAAACGGGTTACCGACCGGGTAATTACATGGGCTGTTTGGATTGGACTTTGAGTGGTTGGGCCAGAGATTTGGGTAGGTGGTTTAGGTAAATGGGCTAAGGGGTTGGTAGTTAGGTCCGAAATTAGTGAATTTAGGAGCTATTAGCTTAATACCCAATTTAATCATTTGTAAAAAATGATAAATAAAATAAGGAAAATATTATTTGTACATAAAAATGATTAATAACAATTATTTATTACTATAAAATCATAAAAAGTTATTTTTTGCATAAATAAAGTGATCATAAGTATATAAGGGCTATTATTGCAAAATGTACAATTTTAGCCTAACGATGCAAATATTATTATAATAAATACATCAAAAAATGTTTAAAGATTAATATGGATATAATCGATGAGTTTAGATGATAAAAAATCATCATAAAAATTATTTATGATGCAATTAATAATTATTTATATAATAAAAATATGGGAATAAATTGATTTAAAAATCTTTTAAAAATTTTGGAAAAATTAGAAAAAATACTTCATGATTCTCATGCACTACTTTGAAAGTATACATATATATTTCAAATATATGAGGGAAAAATTGGGTATCATTAGCTGCCCCTCTTTACACGGGAAGGATGAAAGAGTTGTCGGGTAAAGAAATAATGACCGATTTTAACCGAATGGGGTGATTTGAAACATATAGGCCGCACTCTGGATTCTGAGCTACCTAAATATCCCTGATTTTACAGGAATCAGGCCGTGTGTAGTTTTGGATCCATCGGTGGAGTAAGCCGATGAAGTTGTTGTAAGAACGGGCAAGATGTTCCAAATAGGATTAATTGGGGTTTGAAACGGTTATGGGTAGATGATACTGGGTAACGGATGATGATCGGTTATGTTTGAAATAATTTGAAGGATGTGAGCGTTTGATGGAAACCGGAGCGAAGATTGCTCCTGTTAGGAGAACGGTTGCTCCTGAGATTACCTGCAAACTCAAAAATACAACTGCATGCAAGTATGTATAAATTATTGCGAAAACTTAGAAATGATGCAAATTCCCTTTGGACCATGAAGACTATCTTTTGACGGGGGGATGACGTCCTTAGACCATGACGTCCCGGGCCATGAATTGTGCGGTAGGGATTCGCAGGCCAAGAAATGATGTTCTCGGTCCATGAAGATGGTTCCTTCGAACCATGATGCCTTTGAATAATGATGTTCAAGCTTGAGAGATCCTCATTCCATGGCATGGTGTCTTCTGGCTATGAGGATGATGCCTTCGGACTATGACGCCTTTGGACAAAATGGCGATATTTCAACCCATGAGGTGTAGAGACATGATGCTAGAGGTAATAACAAGACAAAGCTCAGTACTTTGGGAGGGGGCACAGCTTAGCCTCGAGAGAATAAGATAATGCAGGGTTTAGAATAGAGAAACACTTATGCGGAGGGAGACAGTGCATAGTCTCGTGCAAACAGAAGGTAATGCTTAGCCTTATGCAAATGGGAGACAAGGTTTAGCCTCATGCAGGAATTGAGACAGAGCTTAGTCTCATGCAAAGAGAAGGCAGTGCTTAGCCTTATGCAAGTAGGGAGGCAGGGCTTAGCCTAATGCAAGAATCGAGACAAAGCTTAGTGTGATGCAAAGAGAAGGAAATTCTTAGCCTTATGCAAATAGGGAGGCGGGGCTTAGCATCATTTAAGAATTGAGACAGATCTTAGTCTCATACAAAGAGAAGGCAATGCTTAGCCTTGTGCAAGTAGGGAGGCAGGGCTTAGCCTCATGCAAGAATTGAGACAGGGCTTAGTCTCATGCAAAGAGAAGGCAATGTTTAGCCTTGTGTAAGTGGGAAGGCAAGGCTTAGCCTCAAGCAAGAATTGAGGCAGGGCTTAGCCTCATGCAAAGAGAAGGCAGTCAGATGATGCCTTCAGACAAAATGGCGATATTTCAGCCCATGAGGTGTAGAGACATGATGCTAGAGGTAATAACAAGACAAAGCTTAGTACTTTGGGAGGGGGCAAAGCTTAGCCTCGAGAGAATAAGATAATGCAGGGTTTAGAATAGAGCAACACTTATGCGGAGGGAGACAGTTGGTAGTCTCGTGCAAACAGAAGGCAATACTTAGCCTTGTGCAAGTGGAGAGGCAGGGCTTAGCCTCATGAAATAATCGAGACAGGGCTTAGTCTCATGCAAAGGGAAGGCAATGCTTAGCCTTATGCAAATAGGGAGGCATGGCTTAACCTCATGCAAATGTAAGAGTAAGAGTGAAGTATTCTTAGCCAGAAATGTGTTTTTATGTATAACAATTCTATTGTTTTGACGATGCTTATGGTGATGACCTATTCCTTCATCCAAAGAAAATTTGTGAGTTTTGCGGGGGAGGTTGGTTTGTGCCTTTGTCTGCTTGCTCTGCTCCACTCTGCTTGAGGATCCTATCAAAGTTTCCATGGGTAGATTTTGGCCATAAAGTAAGGTTTCTTTTCAAAAGTATGCGTGTAGAGTTTTCAAAAACATAGTAATATGCAAATTAGAAATCAGTCAGATGAACCAGTAATTGTGACATTATTAGAGACATCGCAACCTTCTTTGCCATAGAATTTTGAGAGTCCTCCTCAAAATTCTGCCCCAATTATCTAAATGACCTTCTGGTTATTTCGTATACTGATGTTGGCTGAACTTGCTTCGGAATTTTGAGGGTCCTCCTCAAAATTCTGCCCCAATTTCTAATTGTAGGGAAAATTGAAAATTTTATTGAATTGTGACCGAACCCACAGGGCTGCCAACGTATCCCCTATTAAACGGGAATCAGGTCAAGCGTAGTTCAATTACATCATATGAAGAAACATAAATAGTTTACTCATAGTATCTTTTGACTGCATCTGAATTGATAGGCTTTGGCCAAATTTCCCCATCCATCTCTACGAGTATGCGAGCTCCTCCTGTCAATACTCTATGAACCATATAAGGACCTTTCCAATTGGGTGAGAATTTCCCTTTGGCTTCTTCTTGATGTGGAAATATCCATTTCAACACCAGCTGCCCCAGTGTGAACTATCTTGGTTTGACCATTTTGTTGAAAGCTCTGGACATTCTATTATGATAAAGCTGACCATGACACACTGCATTCATCCTTTTTCCATATATAAGGGATAGTTGCTCAGAGCGGATTCTTATCCATTCCGCGTCACTGAGTTCGGCTTCTTGTATGATTCTCAGAGAAGGAATTTCTACCTCGACCGGAATGACAACTTCGGTACCATAAACCAACAAATAGGGAGTTGCCCCGGTTGATGTACAAACTATGGTACGGTATCCCAATAAGGAAAATGGTAACTTCTCATGCCACTGCTTGTGATCCTTTACCATTTTCCTTAGTATCTTCTTGATGTTCTTATTGGCAGCCTCCACGACTCCGTTCATTTGAGGCATGTATGCTCTGGAGTTTTTGTGCTTGATTTTGAAAGTTCCACACATGGATTTCATTAGGTCACTGTTTAGATTGGCGGCATTGTCGGTGATTATGGACTCTGGAACCCCGAATCGACAAACAATACGATCCCTGACAAAATCTACGATGACTTTCTTGGTTACAGCCTTGTAGGACGCAACTTTAACCCATTTAGTGAAGTAATCGATGGCCATTAAAATTAACTTGTGCCCATTCAAAGTTGTGGGTTCGATTGGACCAATGAAATCCATTCCCCAGACAACAAAAGGCCAAGGAGCACTTGTTGCATTGAGTTCGTTTGGCGGCACTCGTATCATGTCTGCATGTATCTGGCATTGGTTGAATTTCTGAACATACCGTATGTAATCTGTTTCCATAGTCATCCAAAAGTATCCGGCCCTGAGTATCTTCTTGGCTAGGAAAAAACCATTCATATATGGGCCGCAGGTTCCGGCATGTATTTCCTCAAGCAATTTGGAAGCCTCTTTGGCGTCAACACACCTTAATAGTCCTAGATCGGGAGTTCTTCTATACAGAATTCCTCCGCTTTGGAAGAAGTGATTGGACAACCTCTGTAGTGTGCGTTTCTGAGTATGGTTTGCCTGCTATGGGTATTCTCTTTTTGTCAAATATTCCTTGATGTCGTGGAACCAAAGATTTCCATATGTCTCTTCTTTGACATGAGCACAGTATGCCAGCTGATTCTGGATTCTCAGCGTAATGGGATCGATGGAATTCTTGTTTGGATGTTGTATCATTGAGGACAGAGTGGCTAATGCATCTGCAAATTCATTCTGAATTATGGGGACATGCCAGAATTTTATCTTTGTGAACCTCTTCTTCATCTCTTGTACATGATGTAGATATGGTAGTATCTTGGTGTTTTTTGTAGCCCACTCTCCTTGTAGCTGATGTACCAGCAGGTCTGAGTCACCAATTACCAACATTTCCTGAATATTCATTTCGATAGCCAAATTGAGCCTTAATGAGCACGCTTCATATTCTGCCATATTGTTGTGCACGGAAATCTAAGCCTTGCGGACACCGCGTAGTGCTGACCGATTTCCGATATCAAGACAGCTTCGATACCGACTCCTTTGAAATTTTCAGCTTCATTGAAAAACATTCTCCAACCATCGCAGGCTTCTGCAATGTATTCTCCTACGAATGATACTTATTCGTCAGGGAAATACGTTTTTAGTGGTTCATAATCACCTCCTACAGGATTTTCGGCATGGTGATCTTCCAACGCTTGTCCTTTGACTGCCTTCTGAGTTACATAGATGAGATTGAACTCACTTAGCAATACTTGCTACTTGGCCAGCTTCCCGGTAGGCATAGGCTTCTAAAAGATGTACTTCAGGGGATCCATCCTCGATATAAGGTATGTGGTATAGGCACAGAAGTAGTGCCTCAATTTCTGAGCTATCCAGGTCAGAGCACAGAAAGTGCGTTCCAACAGAGAGTACCGTGCTTCATATGGTGTGAACTTCTTGCTCAGGTAATATATGGCTTGCTCCTTTCTTCCCATCTCGTCATGTTGTTCCAAAACACAACCGGAAGCCCCATCTAACACTGCACGGTAGAATAGTAGTGGTCTACCAAGTTCTGGCGGGACCAAGACTGGTGGTGTGGACAGGTATTCTTGATTTTGTGAAAAGCCTTATGACAATCCTTGGTCCAACTGGTTACGGCATCCTCTTTCAGCATTTTGAAAATTGGTTCACACATCATTGTGGACTATGCTATGAAGTATCTGATGTAATTGAGGCGTCCTAAGAAACTTATCACGTCCTTTTTGTTCTTTGGTGGTGGTAATTCCTGGATAACTTTAAACTTTGACGGGTCCAACTCGATTCCTCGGCGGTTGGCGATGAATCCCAATAATCTTCTGGCAGGAACCCCGAATGCACATTTTGCGGGGTTCATCTTCAGATTGTACTTCCGCAACCGGTGAAAGAACTTTCTCAAGTCTGCTATGTGATCTGTGGATTTCTTGGATTTGATGATGACGTCTTCAACATAAACCTCTATTTCCTTATGTATCATATCATGGAAGATGGTCGTCATGTCCCTTATGTATGTGGCCCCAGCATTCTTCAAACCGAATGGCATAATTTTGTAGCAGTACACTCCCTATGGCGTAATGAAAGTAGTTTTCTCTGCGTGTTATTCGTCCATCCAAATCTGATGATAACCCGCGAAGCAATCTACAAAGGATTGGAGTTCATTGCGCAATTGTCGATCAGAATGTGTATATTTGGTAGTGGGAAATCGTCCTTGGGACTTGCTTTGTTTAAATCCCGATAATCAACACACACCCTAACTTTCCCATCTTTCTTTGGAACCGGTAAAATGTTGTCTAACCAGGTTGGGTACTCAACTACCCGGAGGACTTTAGCTTTGATGAATTCCTCCTTGATTTTTAGGCTCATGTCCGGTTTGAACTTTCTGAGTTTCTGCTTCACTTGCGGACACATTGGATTGGTAGGTATCTTGTAAGCCACTATGGATATACTCAACCCTGTCATATCATCGTATGACCATGCAAAAATATCCTTATATTCTTTCAAGAAACGAGTGTATTCTTCCTTATCTAACAGTGACAAGTGGATGCTTATGCGAGTTTCTTTGATGATTTAAGAATCTCCCAGATTGACTATCTCAGTTTCGTCCAGGTTGGACTAGCAGCCATGCTACCCCGGGACTCGTCGGGCCCTTGATGGTGTAGCGGTCCAATTTTTGAGAAATGCTCCACTCTCTACCGTCTGAATGATAAGACCTTCTTCCACCTCCCCCTCAACTATCACACTGCAATCCATATCTTCATCTTCTAAGCACAGATTCCTTAGCCCAACCAAAGCTTCTTCTTCTTCGGATCCCCATATTGTATCAGCTTGATGGAAGGTCTGACTCAGATGCGGCACTGGCTTTTCAAGAGGGTAATAGGAACCACGCTATGGTGGCGACCAATTCTGATACTCGTGCCAGGTGTACTGATATCCAAGTCCAAAGTTTGTGCCGTGACATTTTAGCTGTATTGTTTTTGTGATACCCTGGAGATTCTTACCGAGCCTCTTACCAGGTTCATATCCTGCCCATGCCAATATGCTCTCTATTTTGTTACTCCACCATTTATCCTTCTCGATCGCGTTAACACGCTCAATGCGATGGTAAGTTTCTCCACCCAACTTCCGTCTACTCTCCACAACCGGAACAGTCTGATTGGTGTAAATGGGATTGCTCCCATCTCCATGGATGATTACCTATTGATGATTCCATTCAAATTTCACAGCTTGGTGAAAAGTGGATGCAACAGCCCCAGCGGCATATATCCAAGGTCGCCCCAACAACAGATTGTAGAAGGCGGATATGTCTAGCACCTGAAATTCGACATCAAACCAAGTAGGACCCATCTGCAATCATAAATTGGTTTCCCCAATTGTGGCTCTTTGCGACCCATCGAACGCCTTCACGTTCATAGTTTCTGCTCGTATTTTATACAAACCCTTGCCCAGCCTTTTCAGAGTTGTCAGCGGACAGATGTTGAGGCTGGACCCTCCGTCTATCAAAACCCTGGCAATGAACTTATACTTGCATTGCACTGTGATGTGCAGTGCCCTGTTATGGATCAATCCTTCAGGCGGCAACTCGTCTTCGTGAAAGGCGATCTTATGGCTCTCCAGCACTTGCCCTACCATGTTGGACATTTATCCGCTGGTGATATTGTTGGGTACGTATTCTTCATTTAACACTTTCGTTAGAGCATTCATATGCGCCTCAGAATTTTGTAGCATCGACTGAATGGATATGTGGGCGGGAGTTTTGTCCAGATAATCAACAATAGAGTATTCCCTTGCTTGCACCTTCCTCCAAAGATCATCTGGACCATTTTCAATGATGGGCTGCTTGGCAGCGACTTCCTTACTTTTTCCTCCCAAGTTTTCAGGTGTTTTGATTCTTCAAGTTCTGGTCATCCCTTGTGCAGCACCAGACTCTTCCATTTTTGCTTTCCCTTTTCTCCTAGCTTCGGCAACATAATCCCAAGGTACGTCGTTGAATTCGAAGGGCGGTGTGGATGCCACCGTCACAGTGAAGGGTGTGGTTACTTCTACTTCAAATGGAGTAGGTGTAGTTGTAAGTGTTGTCACTTTGATTTCAAACGGAGCTGATGCAGCTACCTCAACTTTGATCGGTGGCTGTATATATACCATAATAAGAGTGAGTGCGACTGCAGGTTTTTTAGGGTCGTCACCTTCCCGAATAAGCCCAATTGACCCTTCAGGATCCCATTCTTCATCAATTTCTATCACATTTACTCCTTCACCCCTATGATCTGGGAGGGGATTGTTGCGGACATTGGGTGCGGCTTTCTTTGCCTGTATGAGTTTGGTATAAATCAGTGTATAAATCTTGTCTTTCAGAGTGCGAAATTCATCAATAGTATGTTCCTTCATGCCAGAATGGTATGCACATTTTTGTTCGGGTTGACCCACTGGGAAGAGTTTTCCATGGCCACAGCGGGAATGTGGGTGACATATCCGGCAACCTTTAGTCTTTCATATAATTGGTCAATGGGTTCAGCAATAGGGGTGTATTGTCTATGTGGTCTGCGATCAAAATTTGGTATGCGTTTTTGATAATATGGACGAGCTGGAGGTGAATGATAGTAGGCTAGCTGGGTGTTGTAAGTGTGGTAGGCGATAGCGGGTTGAGGATATCTGGGAGGTGAAGGTTGGTATGTGGGTTAAGGTGTTTGGTATGTGAGTGGAGACTTTGGACCTTGGGATACCATCACTTCCCCTATCTCTTTCTTATTTGATATGCCTCCTGATTGTAATGCGTTGTTCGTGGCCTGGAATGCCTCAAAATTTGTCACTATTCTGCTTTGAATCCCTTCTTCGATCCTTTCCCCGAGTTTGATGATGTCAGAGAACTTGTGATTCTCAATAACCATTAACCTTTCATAGTATTGTGGATCCTGGGCCCTGATGAAAAATTTGTTCATCTGCTCTTCTTCTAGTGCCGACCTGACCTTTTCAGCTTCTGACCTCCATCGAGTAGCACACTCGCGGAAAGTCTCCTTCGGTTTATTCTTGAGGTTATGTATGTAGGAGTCATCCGGTGCATTTTTTGTATCGAATCTAAATCTATCCATGAAGTCTGACGCCATGCTTACCCAATTAGCCTATGATAGGGCATCTCCAGTGAGACTTCTCATAAACAGCTTCATGTGAATCCTTTCATACTTCCCAACCCCTAAGAGCTTGTGACAGTATGTTCTCAAATGTAACTTTGGGTCACCTGTTCCATCAAACATCTCGAACTTAGGAGGTTTGTAACCCTCCGGCAGTTCCACGTCTGGCTGAATGCATAAGTCCTCATAATTCAAGCCTTCAATTCATTTGCCTCCTTCAATACCCTGGACTCTCCTTGTGAGCTTCTTGTGCTCCTCTGCCATATTCTTAATGAGCAGGTCCTTCTAGGCGGATTCCGGTGTGTATGAGGTTGGTTGAGTGGAGTGGGGTAGGGTTTCCACGTATATGGGATTGTTTTGATGAATGCCGGGGGTTTGAGTGTAGTGGTGATCATTAGTTGAATTTTGCGGATCGGGATAGGCTGTGTGGTATTATGAGGAGTATGGTAAGTGGTTTGTTGATATTGAGTCGAGAGATGCTGGTGTTTAGGGGGTGTCGATATGGGTAGATGATTAGGATTTTGAGGAGGTGTTGCGTATTGGCGGGGTGCATGAGGATTTTGAGGAGGTTGGTTTGGCGTGTTTTGAGGAGGTACTGGGTTTTGAGCATTTTGTTGGTTGATTTCTGGGACGTTTAGGGTGATGGAAAGGTTTGCGAAGTTGCGGACCTGCTCAAGCTCCCCTTGCAATTCTAGTATCTTCTATTCCAACTGTAGGATCAAATCATTTTGTGCCGGAGTACTCTGACCGTCTGAAGTTTCCACACTCTCAACATGTGTAGCATTGTCTTTCCTGACACCACTCATATCATCCATCTTAGCTTTTCCCTTACTTTTTGGATCACTTGGAGGAGGAGGAGGTGGAGGGCCTCTAGATCTGGTGTGATATGCTGACGATGCCAGTATGTGCGAACCAACCTTAGGGGATGGGAATAATCAAAAGAAAGGAAAACAAAAGGTAACCAAGTCAGTGAATATTCGGAAAAGTATTTGCAATATTTAAACACGTATTGCAGAAATGTAAATTCGCGTCCTAATTTGGGATCCTCGTTGTGCCTGAGGTAGGCCTAGAGAAATTTAATGTCGATAGTTGCCTCATTTCATTAATGTAATAAATAAGACGACCTAAAACGACAATAAATAAATGAGTCACTAATGTCATTTTGCCTTATTACAGTTGAATTCTAAAATGATTCTAAAAAAAGATAATCCTAATCTACTCTGTCCCAGAGGGACCTTCTCCAGGCTTGGCTCCGTCGATCAGATTACCCAGGCCGCGCATGTCCAGCAGCAGATACACCCTTGCTAGGTGTCCTCCCTCGTTACCCTCTACAGTCTGGAAGTCTATGACTCTTTTTCTCATCTTCCCCTCTAACTCCATTAGACCCTGCTCCATGTATTCCAACATTTTCGTTGATCCATTTCCCTCCATTCGTTAATTGACTCCATATCAATCTTGTGTTGTTCCACATTCCTGGCCTCAGACTCGAGTACTATTTTGCGTAGCCTATTATACTTCACATGTGCTTCAGCAGCTTCATCTATGACCCTGTTTCCTTGACCGACCCCTGGCTCGACTATTACCGTTATGCTATCGTCCAACCATAATAGTAGCAGTACACATGACCTGCGTGGTATCGATCTCGCTCGATGGTATCCTTTTCCACAATGATTTTCAAATGCCACATGTGCTGAGCTTCACATTTGTATGGGATGTCATCGTCTTGAAAATCTGCTTTGTAACGACCCATTTTGGAGACTCCCAATATGACTTGTTTTCTACCAGCTTGTCTCATGACCCTGATAGGAACATAGGGGTATATGCCCCTTAACCCAACCAATACCAAGTGCGGAACATCCCTGGACCTGATGATGAATTCACTAGTAGGGAACGACTCAAACATTCAATGAACCCGGTCCTCGGTCAAATTGTTGAAAAATTGTACCCACTCTGTAGCATTCTCTGGTTGGGCAAACCCGTCTGGGATAAAGGTCATTCTTTTTGGGTGATGGAAAGTTATGTGATCATTCCATGGTCTCCGTGGAAACTCTTGGCGGTATTGGCCTCTTTGGAGATGTTCTAACAACCTAATCTGCAGCAGCAAGTTACAACCCTCAAAATGTTTGAACCCTTTCTTGCAACGATCCAGAGCGTAGTATATTTCTGCTATGATCATCGGAACAATAGTATATGTTTGTCCCTCTATTCCCTCCATTAAAGCCTTGGTTACCATGACCAACCTGGTGTGAATTCTGTCCCTTTAGCTTTGAAACACTATCATACATAGAAAGCAGACGATGAATACGAAAACCCTACGGTGAGTCCAACCTAGGGAAGTAATAGAGAATTCGTCATGAAAGATACGATAAGATTTTCTATGTTCATATCATTCATAGGGTAAGTCAAAGGGTATGTAGGACTTCTTTAGACACACCAAGTCGTCATTCTTTCTTAGACCCATCATTTTTAGAAACCCCCTGGGGGTGCGATTTTTCGGTACTAATAAACAGGGACTGTCCTAGGGCAGTCTAGCGAAGCCTCCTATTTCCTCCAAGAGAGGAGTCATTGTCGCGCCCCCTTTTTTCCCTCTCCTTTTGGATCGGTCAGGGTTCTTGACATTATCGGGACTACTCGTTTCCTTTTGGGAAAGGGGGTATATAAGGAATTGGAGAGTCGCCACCTAACGATTTTAAGGTGCGTTAGGGCACTTATTAAGGGTCATTACTTTTACACTAATTAGTTAACCAGAGATTGGGTAAGGGATTGAAATTACTTCGAGGGGAAGGTGTTAGGCACCCCAAAAAGTCCACAACTGTTGTTCCCGACCAAAAAACTTTGTGAATTTAGACAAGTAGCAAATAAGCAATTAGAGTGTAACAAGTAAATGGTTTTGAAAAGATTTTGCAGTCTAAGCATATATATGTGCTAAAGTTTTAAAAGATTTGAAGCCTAAACATTTATTGCCTATGCCTATAAACATAAGGAATAGGGGGGGGGGGGTCCTAAGTTGTTTATCCTATAGGATCACATCGATACAATGCCCGGTAATCACTCCTCAGAATAGGGGCTACACGTGGCATTAACGCACCGGTCACCATATCCATATCTACCATTTCCCACCCCTTAGAGGTTATTTAAGCGAGTGTTATTTAACGACCTATATTGCATGTTGTAACTCGTCCCTTCTTAGCGACCCCGTAGGAATTTAGGACCTCTACCTATAGGCAGTTCTAAACAGACCCCCTAAGGTTAAAAGGAGAAAATACTAAGGCGACATGCAAGAACAAATTGGACTTTATCAAATGAGGCAGAAAGAAGCAATTAGAGGCTTAGGTTTACCTCCAATGATAGTGCACATAGACATCACGACTCAAACACAAACAAGGGTAGTATTATTAAGTAGGATCCTAAAACATGATGTCTAGATGAGTATTAGAACATAGGAGATATGCAGATCTAGTTTAGAACTTCATAAGCAGGGCCCTATCAGTTTGCCTACTGATTTTTTAAGCATGTTAACCATTAAGCAGTAAACACAAAAAGGAGACAGTTTCCAGTTTCACAAAAATTGATTACCTAATTCTTGCCTAGGCGTAGGGTAATGTACAATAGTTACCAGAGTTATTAGAGAGAATTGTCATAAGTTATTTCACCTAAGTCATGCTTGTTCTAGGTGTTACAAAATACAGGGTTATTGCCAATCTATTTAAAACAGGGTGAGACTATTTTATATCCTTTTTTTTCATGCATCAGTAGTTTAACTAGGTGTGACTGGGTGAGTACGAACAAGATCCTAAAACATGGTATCTAATGCACATATAAAATGCAGAATGATTTGTATACAAATTTCTAAGGCAGGATTTCTAAATGCACATCATGATTTCAGGATATGCAAATTCCTAAAGCAGGATTTCTAAATGCACAATCATGATTTCAGGATATGCAAAGTTCCTAAAGCAGGATTTCTAAATGCACAAAAGGTTACATCATTGTGAGACATGATTTCAAAAATGTGCATAAGTAACAACTTATGGGAATGCCATTTATTAGCCCAGAAACAGGATTTCTAAGTGATAATAAGAAGGTCAAAACGAGATGCTGAAACAATATACATAAAACCTAAGAGCATGATATCTAAGGTATGATATGCTTTTCATGTGTTGGTCCTAAACATGAATTCTACTGCGCATACAACAAAACGTAAACCTAAAGCATGGTTTCTACCATAGGTTTACATTTTGTTGTATGCGCAGTAGAATTCTTACAGTTTCTACCAAACAGGTTCAGTAACACTTAACGAACACAGAACCAAAACAGGGAGAACCAAACCTACACACAGGGATGATGGGGATTGGGGACACATAAAGCACATGTAGTGCACACATAGTTACAGGAGCATGAAAGATCTTACAAGGGTTTAGGGAACTAGGGGAGTAGCTGATGGTATCAACATATCATGAATTTTAGAACCAACACAGGATCAGACAATCTTAGGATAGCCAAACTACTTTGGACAAAAAGGTTCATGATAAAAATCAGAGAAAACATAAGTAAGGCAGGATCACATGGAGGTATACTACAAAGGGGGTTCATAAACAGGATGGTCCTAAAGGGCGGTTGGTCATATTCAGAAGCATGCTAATTAAAACAGTAAAGTAGACATATTAGTTACAGGTTGAACAACAATACTACAAATAGAAACATATTAGAAACATGATAAACTAAAGCAATAAAAGAAGCATATTGGTCTGGGACTTGAATTGAAATTAGAACATACCAGTAAAGAAGACAGTAAACACAAAAGTGAAAGATCGGAGAGCACAATAGTTAGCCTACTAACTTAGAATAATAGTAAGTAACACAGAAAGATAGCAGAAAGTTTGAGTGTGAGAGAGAGAGAGAGCTTTTGAACCAAAGTGTTCGTCCCTTGTGTTAATGAAAGAGCAATGTATATATAGTTTGAAAACAGGTAGCTAATAAGGTAAGATTCAAAGTTAAGCGGTAATTATGGGGACTCAGAATCATTCAGCATAAAATCAAGGTAAGTAATCCCTTCAATTAAAGAGTTACTTCAAACGGTAATGAACATGTGACAAATAAGGAAGGAAGTCGTATAATGCTGAGTATAACAAATAAGGCAATATCTTCAGCATAGTGCAAGTAGACAACATGTAATAGAGGCTAGGTTCAGCAGGTTCTAATTAAGGAGAATGCTTAATAATCAATTTGACAGTATGGTCGACCATAGAATAAGGTAAGAAAATATCTTAAAGTTTAAAATCATTAGAGAATATCACAAGAGATCAGTGAAGAATCAATAACAAAGACTCAAAGATTCAAAAAATAGAAAATAATACTGATTTAGGAGAAATTAACACAAATTTATGAGAACAAGCGGAATAACCACATAATAGGCAAAATCCAAAATTCTAATAAGCCAAATAGGGAAAAATCACATAAAATTAGGGATTCACATAGAGCATAGTACGAATTAACAGAATAAACATGATATAGGCGGAAGAAGAAAACAAATCAGAAACACTGATGAACAAAAAATAGGGTAAAATCACATAAACTCATAAAGCTCATGAGAAACAAGCACATATACAGATTAGGCGAATATATTATCAAAGACAGACTCGGAATCAAGGATTGAAACCAAGAAACTTAGGGTTTTCAACATAATAACTCAGATAAATAGAGAAAACTTAAATAAACATTTAAATATGGTGAAAATCATTAAAAAATGCTAAAATCAGAAGGAAAAGCCATTTCAAGAAACCCTAGTTTGAAGACGAAGAGTCATTTTAGAAGAAATCGAAGAAATCTTTAAGAAAACAGTAAAGATAACTCGAATAGACTCAGATCCTGTTATAGATCTAAGAAATCAAGTGTTAAAATCAGGGTTTCAGAGAGAGAACCCAAATAGAGAGAGAGAATCGGCTTAGAAACCACAGGTTCTAGCCGGAGGTGGAAGGATCTTACTCGGACGGCCAAGAATGGCCTGAGACAGTCATGAACGAGACATGGGGTGAGTTGAACCGCCTCTGGTTCCTTTGAGGTCTCTAGGGTAGCAATATTCCGACGTGTGAGGGAGTTGTGGAAGCTTGAGGTGGTGGTGGAACCACCATAGTTACCGGCGAGTTGACGGCCGGTGGGAGAACTAAGAAGAGAGAGTTTGAGAGATGAGAGAGATGTAACGACGGAGTGAAAGAGAGCAAATGAGAGGGGAAGGGGGCAGTCTTTAGGGTTTAATTTAGGTAATAGGAGATCTGGATCGTTGATCAAAATTTATCCACGGCCTAGATTAAACAAAGGATTGGGCCGGGTGATTAATGAATAGGGCCTGGGCTGTTTAATTGGGTTGGGATTAGGTTTAATTAGGCTAGAATTGAAATGAATTAGGCCATTTGTTAAATACCTAATTAAATTAATAAGAATAATTTATATAAATAGCTACTGATTAAAAAAAAATCATGCATAGAAAATAGTTTTAAAATATTTATTTAGTATTTTAAAATACAAATGATTAATTCCTGGCAAAAATTAGTATAAAATCATATGATTGGGCTATAATTGCAAAGTTATTGCAATTATAGCCAAAGGGTGCCAAATTGGCTAATTATGAAGCAATTTTAGTCTTAATAAGACAAAAACTAATTAATTAAAGCAAGAAAATGTTTTGAAACTATTTGTGATGCAATTTTGTGATCATTTATTGGAAATAAATTGCTGAATAAATCAATAAAAATATAGGAAAACTGTGGAAAAATGCCAATTGCTATTAATGCATGATTTTGAAGATATGTATTCAATTAAAAATATTCTTTAGGAAAAATTGGGTATCAACAGCTGTCACTCTTTACCCGAAAAGGAAAAGAGTTGTCGAGTAAAGATATGATGGCCGATTTTGACCGAGCAAAACGGTTTGAGAGATTTAGGCCGCATCCTGGTTTCTGAGCTGCATACATATCCCTGGGTTTACGGGAATCAGACCGTATGTAGTTCCGGGTCCACCGGGGAAGCATAACGGAAGTCATTTCAAGAACGGACACAATATCTAGGGCTGGATGAGTGTACAACTTACGGGAATGGTTAGGTTTGATATGGTTGGGAGAATTGGAGCGGGATCGCTCCTGTTGGGATAGCCCCGGGTCACCTGAAAATAAAAGCAATACAAGCGTATAATGTGCGTAAATTTAAACATGATGCAAGTTCCCGTTGGACTATGAAAGTTGTCTTTGGACGGTTAGGGATGACGTCCTTAGACCATGATGTCCTAGGCCATGAATTGTTTGATTATAGATTCGCAGGCCATGAAATGATGTTCTCGGGCCATGAAGATGGTGCCTCCGAACTATGACGCCTTTGAATAATGATATGCAAAATTGAGAGATCCTCAGGCCATGACATGGTGTCTTCCGGCTATGAGGATGATGTTGTTAGACTATGACGCCTTTGGACGAGTTGGCGATATTTTAGCCCATGAAATGCAATAATATGATGCTGACAAGACAAAGCTTAGTCTTGCGAATTGAAGGGCAGAGCTTAGCCCGAAAGAGAAGCAGAGTAAATAATGTTGGAGAGACATCCCTTAGTCTCGGTGAAAAATTAAATTGGAGGCAGAGCTTAGCCTCATCCAAGTATGGAGACAGAGCTTAGTCTCATGCAAAGGAAGGAAGATATTTAGCCTTATGTAGATGGAGGCAGAGCTTAGCCTCATGCAAGATGGGGAAGACAGAGATTAGTCTTATGCAAGATGTGGAAGGCAGAGATTAGCCTTATGCAAATGGAGATAGAGATTAACCTAATGCAAAGGAAGGCAGAAGATTAGCCTTATGCAAATGGAGGAAGGCAGAGATTAGCCTTATGCAAGATGTCGAAGGCAGAGATTAGCCTTATGCAAATGGAGGTAGAGCTTAACCTCATGCAAAAGAAGGCAGAAGATTAGCCTTATGCAAATGGAGGAAAGTAGAGATTAGCCTTATGCAGGGGAAGGCAGAAGATTAGCCTTATGCAAATGGGAGGCAGAGCTTAGCCTCATGCGGATAGGAAGGCAGAAGATTAGCCTTATGCAAATGGAGGAAAGTAGAGATTAGCCTTATGCAGGGGAAGGCAGAAGATTAGCCTTATGCAAATGGGAGGCAGAGCTTAGCCTCATGCAAATAGGAGGCAGAGCTTAGCCTCATGCGGATAGGAAGGCAGAAGATTAGCCTTATGCAATATGAAGGCAGAGATTAGCCTTATGCAAGGGGAAGGCAGAAGATTAGCCTTATGCAAGAAAAATAAATAGCAGATGATAGTAAAATTTCTTAGCTGGTAGCAGATTGCAGTATGGCAATTCTTGCAAAAACTATGATTACAGAGCATGTTATCCTTCGTGCTGATAGAAAATGTCGGCAAGTGTGATGGTTTCGAGAATTGTGACTCTGAACGTGCTCGTTCTTTGTGTGGACAGTAAATTTGGCATTTGCAACTGTGTTGAAATTTTGAGATTTCTCAGCGTGTCTATTCTTCGTTTCTACATCCAAAGAAATATCGTGTTCTGTTGATGTGGGAGGTTGGTTCGTATCCCCGCTAGCTCTGCTTGCCTTGCTCGGCTTGGTTTGATGATCCTGTGCATATCATGGGGGTAGCATGCACACTTTCGAAAGACATAGTATAAAATATATATTTTAAGAAATTTAGATGAACCGACGACTGAGACACGGTTCAAGACATTACAACCTCTCATGCTACGGAATTTTAAGGGTCCTCCTCAAAATTCTGCCCCAGTTAGATGAGTTGACGTCTCTAACTATTGCGTATGCTGCGATCGGCTGAACATGCCTCGGAATTTTGAGGTTCCTCCTCAAAATTCTGCCTCAGTTTCCATTTGCGGGGAAAAATGAAACTTTTATTGAATTGTGACCGAACCCATAGGGCTGCCTACGTATCCCCTCTTAAACGAGAATCAGGTCAGGCATAGTTCAAACTACATCATTGAGAAAAGCATAGAAAGTTACTCATAATATCGTTTGACTGCATCTGAATTGATTGGCTTTGGCCAGACTTCTCCGTCCATTTCTGCAAGTATAAGTTCTCCTCCTGTCAATACTGGGTGAACCATATACGGACCTTGCATGTTGGGAGAGAATTTCCCTTTGGCTTCATCTTGATGTGGAAATATCTTCTTTAACGCCAGCTGCCCTGGTGTGAACTGTCTTGGCTTGACTTTTGCGTTGAAGGCTCTGGACATTCTGTTCTGATAAAGTTGTCCATGACATACCGCATTCATCCTTTTTCCGTCTATGAGGGCTAGTTGCTCATAACGACTCTTTATCCATTCTGCATCGCTGAGCTCAGCTTCTTGTATGATTCTTAAGGAAGGAATCTCCACTTTGGCAGGAATAACATCTTCCGTACCATAAACCAGCAAGTAAGGAGTTTCCCCAGTTGATGTACGGACTGTGGTGCGGTAGCCCAGCAAAGCAAATGATAACTTCTCGTGCCACTGTTTGTGCTTTTCTATCATCTTCATCAATATCTTCTTGATGTTCTTGTTGGCGGCTTCTACAGTTCCATTCATCTGAGGTCTATAGGCTGTGGAATTCTTGGGCTTGATTTTGAAAGTCTCGCACATGTCTTTCATCAGGTCACTATTGAGGTTGGAGCCGTTGTAGGTGATGATTGACTTTGGAACTCTGAATCCACAAACAATGCGGTCGCGGACAAAGTCTGCCACGACTTTCTTAGTCACTGCTTTGTAAGATATTGCTTTGACCCATTTAGTGAAATAATCGATTGCTACCAAGATGAACTTGTGTCCGTTTGAGGCGATAGGTTCGATCAGTCCAATGACGTCCATTCCCCAGGCGGCGAACGGCCAAGGCGAGCTTGTTGCATTGAGCTCATTTGAGGGTACCTTTATCATATCTGCATGTACCCGGTATCGATAGCATTTCCGAACATACTGGAAGCAGTCCGTTTGCATGGTCATCCAAAATAACCGGCTCTGAGTATCTTCTTGGCCAAGACAAAACCATTCATATGTGGGCAACAGGTCCCATCGTGGATTTCTTTAAGTAATTTGGAAGCTTCCTTTGCATCAACACATCTCAATAATCCCAAATTGGGAGTTCTCCTGTACAAGATGCCTCCACTGTGAAAGAAACTGTTGGATAATCTTTGAAGCGTGCGTTCTGAGTATGATTTGCAAGCTCTGGGTACTCTCCCTTTGACAAATACTCCTTGATATAATGGAACCATGGTTTTCCGTCTGCTTCCTCTTCAACATGGGCATAGTAGGCCGGCTGGCTATGGATCTTTACCGGAATAGGGTAAATGAAGTTCTTTTCTGGTGTTGTATCATGGATGATAGAGTGGCCAGTACATCGGCGAACTCGTTATGAATTCTAGGGACGTGCCAAAAATTTTTCTTGGTGAACCTCTTTCTCAATTCCTGCACATGGTGCAGATACGACAATATCTTGGAATTCTTAGTAGCCCATTCTCCTTGTATTTGGTGTATTAGCAAATCTGAGTCACCAATTACTAGCAGTTCCTGAATATTCATGTCAATGGCCATGTTCAGCCCCAAGATGCAGGCTTCATACTCTGCCATATTTTTGGTACAGGGGAATCTGAGTTTAGCGGATACTGGGTAATGTTGACCAGTTTCTGATACAAGGACAACTCCAATGGTAACTCCTTTAAAATCTGTCGCTCCATCTAATAACATTCTCTAACCGTCATAGGATTCTGCAATTTCTTCTCCTATGAATGACACCTCTTCATCAGGAAAATACGTTTTCAGGGGTTCGTATTCTCCATCCACAGAGTTCTCAGCGAGATGTTCTGCCAACGCTTGTCCCTTGACCGCTTTCTGAGTCACATAGACAATGTCGAACTCACTTAACAGGATTTGCCACTTGGCTAGCTTGCCAGTGGACATGGGCTTCTGAAAGATGTACTTCAAGGGATCCATCCTCGATATGAGGTATGCGGTGTAGGCACAGAAGTAATGTTTTAGCTTTTGTGCTACACAGATTAGAGCACAACAGATACGTTCTAGTAGAGAATACTGTGCCTCGTATGGAGTGAACTTCTTACTCAGATAATATATAGCTTGCTCTTTTCTCCCCGTCTCGTCGTTCTGCCCCAGAACGCAACCGAAAGCTCCATCTAATACTGCGAGGTAGAGTAGCAAGGGCCTACCTGGATCTGGTGGTACCAAGACTGGTGGTGTTGACAAGTACTCCTTGATTATGTCGAAGGCCCTTTGACAGTCCTCGGTCCATTTGGTTGCAACATCTTTCTTTAGCATCTTGAAGATTGGTTCACATATGACCGTGGACTGGGCTATGAACCGGCTGATGTAGTTTAGGCATCCTAGGAAACTCATCACATCTTTCTTGTTCTTTGGTGGTGGTAACTCTTGGATGGCTTTGACCTTCGATGGATCCAATTCTATCCCCTGACGGCTGACAATGAACCCAAGCAATTTTCCAGCAGGAACCCCGAATGCACACTTCGTGAGGTTTAATTTCAAGTTGTATTTCCGTAACCTGTTGAAGAACTTCCTCATATCTGCTATGTGGTCGGTGTCTTACTTGGACTGGATAATGACATCATCCACATACACCTCGATCTCTTCGTGTATCATGTCATGGAAGATAGTGGTCATAACTCTCATATAGGTGGCCCCAGCATTCTTCAGGCCGAATGTCATCATCTTACAACAGTAAACCCCACATGGCGTAATGAAATCCATTTTCTCAACGTCTTCCTAATCCATCACAATATGATGGTAACCAGCAAAGCAATCCACGAACGACTGAAGTTCATGCTTGGCACAATTTTCAATCAGGATGTGTATGTTTGGAAGAGGGAAATCATCCTTCGGACTGGCCCGGTTGAGATCCCGGTAGTCGACACAAACCCTGACCTTCCCATCTTTCTTAGGTACTGGCACGATGTTGGCTAACCATGTCGGATATTCAACCACCCGGAGAACCTTGGCGTTGATTTGCTTGGTAACTTCCTCTTTGATTTTCAAACTCATGTCAGGCTTGAACTTTCTGAGCTTCTGTTTTACTGGCGGGCACATTGGATTGGTTGGCAGTTTGTGAGCCACAATAGATGTACTTATACCAGTCATGTCATCGTACGACCATGCAAATATGTCTTCATATTCTTTTAAGAATTGTATGTATTCCTTCTTCTCTGATGGCGATAAGATAATGTTGATGCGAGTTTCTTTGACAATTTCTGAATCTCCCAGGTTGACGACCTCAGTCTCGTCCAGGTTGGACTTAGGTATGTTCTCAAAATTCTCAACCTCTCTGACAATTTCATCAGGTATGATATCATCCTAATCTTCTGAATCACTGTCTGTTTGTTGCATTATCTTGTTGCATGTCACAGTCATTGGTTCATCAAGATAGGAAATAGTAATGTTGTATTGAAAGAATTGATGAGAGAAAAACAGTAATAATAATAAATATTGATTCATTAAAACATAAAAACGTTTTGATAATTTAAGAAAATGTTTTGGAACATTGAAGATCTTATTGCAAAAAAATGGAAATGCGAAAAGGAAATCATTTAGCGAATAAAAATAATCAATGTTTGTTCAGCCTTGCTACCCCGGGAATCGTCGAGACCTGGATGTTCTGACAGTCTAGTTCTTAAGGAATGATCCTTTGCTCACGACTTGGATGGAAGGGCCTTCCTGCTCCTCCTCCTCAACAATGACGCAATAGTCCATATTATCATCTTCCAAGAATAGATCCTTCAAGGCTGCCAGTGCTTCTTCTTCTTCTGAACCCCATATGATATCGGCCTGCTGAAAGGTATGCTCCAGATGCGGTATCGGCTGTTCCAATGGGTAATAAGGACCATGCCATGGTGGAGACCAGTTATTGTATTCTTGCCATGTGTATTTGTATCCCAGACCAAAAGTGGTGCCATGGCGTTTGAGCTGTATTGGCTTGGAGATCCCTTGAAGATTCTTACCGAGTCCTCTGCCAAACTCATACCCACTCTAGTTCAGTATTCTTTCAATCTTACTATCCCACCATTTGTCTTTGTCTATTGCGTTGACCCCCTCGATATGGTGGTAGGTTTCTCCACCCAGCCTTCTTCTACCTTCAACCACCAGGATGGTCTGGCGACTATAGATGGGGTTGCTTCCATCTCCATGGATGATCACTTCCTGGTGGTTCCATTCAAACTACACTGCCTGATGTAATGTTGATTCCACGTCCCCAGCGGCATGTATCCATGGTAGTCCCAATAACAGGTTGTAGGACGCCGATATATCTATCACTTGAAAATCAACCTCGTACCATGTAGGTCCCATTTTCAAACAACGACTGATCTCACCAATGGTAGATCTCTGAAAACCGTTGAAAATTTTCACATTCATCGACCCTTCTCTTACCTCGTACAGTCCCTTGCCCAATTTCTTGAGTCAGTGGACAGATGTTGAGGTTGGATCTCCCGTCAATCAGAATTCTGGTGATGAAGGGGTCCTCACATTGCATAGTGATGTGCAGTGCTTTGTTGTGACTTAACCCTTCAGGTGGCAGCTCGCCCTCGTGGAAAGTGATCTTATGACTCTCCAGCACTTGACCTACCATATTGGCCATTTCTCTGCAGGTGATGTTATTTGGCACATATGCTTCGTTCAACACTTTCATCAAAGCATTTATGTGCGTCTCTGAATTCTGTAACAATTACATAATGGATATCTAGGCTGGGGTTTTGTTCAACTGATCGATGACTGAGTATTCTTTGGCCTGCACTTTCCTCTATAGATCGTCTGGGCCTGTCTCAATAATGGGTGGCCTGTTGGAAGCCTATTTGCTGGACTCTGCCAAGTGTTTAGGTGTATAGACCATGTCGGTCCTTGTCTTTCTGTGTGGAGCAGTAGCTTCTTCTATCTTAACTTTGCCTTTCCTTCTTGCCTCGGCTATATAATCCCGTGGTACAACGTTGGTGTAAAAGGGTGGCGTGGTTGACACCGCCACTGTGATTGGTGCAACTACTTTCACTTCGAATGGGACGGGTGCCTTAGCAGGTGGCATAACTTCAACCTCGAATGGAACAGGTGCATCTGAAGGTGGTGCCTCTTCAAACCCAAATGGGACTAACGTCGTTACCTCAACATCTCCGGATGGCTGAATCTGTACTATGATAGGATTAAGAGTGACTGTTGGCTTCTTTGGGTCATCACCTTCTATGATCAACCCGATCGACCCCTCTGGGTCCCAATCTTCTTCTATCTCGATCATATTGATACCTCCACCCTTATGGCCTGGGAGCAGATTGTTGCAAACATTGAGAGTAGATTCCTTTGCAAGAATGACCTTATTATTGTCACGACCCAAAATCCTAATCCGGGTCGTGATGGCGGCCAATGACGGGGTTAGGCAAGCCAACACAAATTACACTAAGTGTTACCCTCCCCATCTAATTAAACGAGTCAACATTTACAAATTTTTAAACAGTTAAACATGATGATAGCTTGACATGGAAATAAAGCATATGCATGCCTGTACAACCCAAACCAGAAATATATATACACCACGCGTGTGTGCCAGGAACTAGTGTCACGAGTGTCATGGGAAACTACTGAATATACAATGACTACAATATATAAAGAGTCTCAGTCTGAATGAAATGGACAGAGAATATAACAAAAGATCTCTAGGGTACTGCTAGGAAGTTGCCGGGAAAGCAGCTCATCGTGAAGTATGACCACGCTATCACTATCTAGCATCAGCCTGATAATCAGACGTACCAGCCTCCGGACCTGTACAGTCAAGTACAGAAAAGAAAAGAAAGTGCAGCATGAGTACATATTAAATAAACATGTACCCAGTGAGTATCCCGCCTAAAATCGAAGAAGTAGTGACGAGAGGTCGACTCGATACTCACTAAGGTCCAATAGTAATAACATATGATAGAATATAATGAAATATAGTAGGCATGTCAGGGAAATAAGCAACAAGTATATATATCAAGAGCAGGAATCCAAACAATTGTTGAACTAAACAATAAAGCACTTTCAAGGGTAAGACCACCGAATGAAACAATAATCACAAATTCTTAGACCCACCGTGGCGTACGGCCCGCTCCCATAAGGTACCTTCTAAACTCGCCGTGGCGTACGACCCGATCCCATGTGTATATCACAATTATTCCTCAACACTGCCGTGGCGTACGACCCGATCCCATATATTTCAAATATTCCTCAACATTGTCGTGGCGTACGGCCCGATCCCATATATTTCACAATTTCTTTTCAACTCTGCCGTGGCGTACGGCCCGATCCCATATAGACATAATCACTCTCAAACCTGCCGTGGCGTACGGTCCGGTCCCAATATCTTACAATACGTACTTTCCATAACAAATTCCTTGCCATTCAACAATTTTCCATAAAGCCTCATGGGAAAAAGACTATACAAAACATAATCTCATAGTACATATGGCGTCACAATAAATCATATAAAGCGTTACAAGGAAAACATATCAGGCATTACGAGAAAAGCATATAAGGCATTACGAGAAAGCAGACAAGGCATGATGTGGGCCTAACTTCCCGGACATAACAATAATAGCGGCTACGTACGGACTCTCGTCACTTGGCGTGTACGTAGCCCCCAAACAATTTAGACATAGCATATACATCACCTATGGGGACAATTCCCTCTTACAAGTTTAGAAAGGAGACTCACCTAGTGTCGAATCTACCCCTCGGACCACAAGTGCGCCCGAAACTCCGAACTCTACACCCAAGGACTAGCAACTATCCAAAAGGTATAAATAGTATCAATGCATGCACAAAGCGGGAAGTTATCCTAGTTATTCAATAAAATCGCTATTCTTGAAGAAATTTCAAAATTCCAACCCCGGTCCCGCATGATCAAGTTCCGAAAATTCTCGAAGGGATCACTCACCCATAGCCTAAGGATCATTAAGGTGTGATTTCTACTTGAATTCATGGCCTAAAATGGAAAATCACAAAATCCTCAAGAACCCTAGAATTACTACCTAATTCTATGATTTTAGATAATTTAGTAGTGAATTTAACTAGGAATTAATGTTTGAAACTAGTAAAACTATGGAATTTACTTACCTCAATAACAGTGGTGGAAGGTTCCTTGAAGAGCTCTCTAAAAACTTGAGGAGGAAGATGAAAATGGAGGAAATATGCTAAGTCACGTATTTAATAAAATTGCCCAGGATTTCCTTAACTGCGATCGCGACAAGGGGCATGCGATCGCGAAGATCGTAGAGGTCCTGCGATCGTGAAGGCCAACTGGCCAGACCTCTGCGATCGCGGCAGCGGTCCTGCGATCGCGAAGAACAAACTCACTCGGACCAAATGCGACTTAATGCGATCACAAGAAAAGGCTGTGATCGTGAAGGTGTGGAACCCAGACCTCTGCGATTGCAAAGGGGAGGCTGCGATCGCAAAGAACAATCAACAGCCCAACAAAATCCTTCTCTGCGATCGCAACCCACTTTCTGCGATTGCAGAGAAGGAAACCAGATAGTAGAAATTTCTGGTTTTTCTAACTTAGCTCCCAGGGGTCCAAAACTCACCCGAGCCCCTTGGGACCCCGTCCAAAAGCACCAGCAAGTCTGTATTCGTGATACGGAATCGATCGAAATCTCGGAACCTGAAAAACAACAATGAAACTCAGAATTCAACCCCAAAACCAAATTGAATCAAAACTTAAGAACTTGAAATTCTAGAATTCACATCAATGCGCCGAACCGGCCTATACTACTCAGAATGACTTCAAATTTTGTAGACAAGTCATAAATGACATAACGGTACTATTCCCTGAATCGGAATTTCATTCGGACCTCGGTAACATAAAATCACATTTCAAGCCAAATTTCAAATTGTATGAAGATCCTCAAAACTTCATTAACTCTAATTTTCCCATTTTGATCCGAAACCCGTCAAATCAAGTTCGTTTCTTACCAAATTTCACAGATAACTTAAATAACACATATTGAACCTGTTTCGTGCTCCGAAACCATAATACGGGCTCGACAGCACAGGTTTCACATCATGGTTCATTTTCATAAGCCTTTAATATTTTCATAAAACAATTTTCTTTAAAAATTCATTTCTCGGACTTTGGTCCTCGGAATTCGATTGCGGGCATACGCCCAAGTCCCATATTTTCTTACGGACCTTCCAGGACCGTCAGATCACGGGTCCGGGTCCGTTTACCAAAAATGTTGACCAAAGTCAACTTTATTCAATTAATTATCATAAATTCAACTCTTAATCAAGTTTTCACATAAAGGCTTCCCGGCTACGTGCCCAGGCTGCGCACGCACATCGAGGTGAGATTAACGAAGGCTTTCAGGGCCTCGCAACATAGTCACAATTAGATTTACATAAGATGACCCCTTTTGGGTCATCACAATCTCCCCCTCTAAAACAAACGTTCGTCCTCGAACGGACGTAGAATCGTACCTAAAGTGCCGAATAGCTGTGGATACCTGCTTTGCATGTCCTCCTCGGACTCCCAAATCGCCTCATCGTCGGTTGGCCCCTCCACTGGACCTTTATGGCAGAAATTCTCTGAGACCTCAACTGGCGGTCCTGCCTATCAATAATAGCAACTGGCTCCTCCTCGAAGCCCAACTTCTCATCTAAGTGAATAGTGCTGAAATTAATCACGTGAGAGAAATCGGCATGATATCTCCGGAGCATGGATACATGAAATATCGGATGAACTCTTGATAAGGCGGGAGGTAAAGCGAGCTCAAAAGCAACCTCCCCGACTCGCCTCAACACCTCGAAAGGGCTTATAAACCTGGGGATCAGCTTGCCTTTCTTCCCGAATCTCATAACGCCCTTCATCGGCGAAACCTTCAACATAACCTTATCTCCCTCCATGAATGCCACATCACGCCCCCGCTGATCTCCGTAACTCTTCTGTCTGGACTAAGCTGCGCGGAGTCTCTCCTGAATAATCTTAACCCTATTCAAAGCATCTCTCACCAGATCTGTGCTAGATAACTTGGCCTCGCCGGGCTCAAACCACCCGATAGGAGAACGACACCGCCAGCCATATAATGCCTCGATATGGAGCCATCTCGATGCTGGACTGATAACTGTTATTGTATGCAAACTCCGCCAAAGGCAAGAACTAGTCCCATTGACTGCCAAAATCGATCACACAAGCCCTGAGCATATCCTCCAAAATCTGAACTGTACGCTCCAACTGACCATCAGTCTGAGGGTGAAATGCTGAGCTGAGATCTATCTGAGTGCTCATCTCACTGTGCAATGCTCTCCAGAAGTGCGAGGTGAACTGAGGACCTCGATCTTATATAATGGACACAGGCACACCGTGCAACCGGACTATCTCCCGAACATAAATCTAGGCCAGCCTCTCTGTAGTATAAGTAGTAGCCACAGGAATGAAATATGCCGAATTGGTCAATCTATCCACAATTACCCAAACCGTGTCAACATTCCGCAAAGTCCGAGGCAACCCAACCACAAAGTCAATGGTGATGTGCTCCCATTTTCACTCAGGAATGGGAATCTGCTGAAACAAGCCTCCTGGCCTCTGGTGCTCGTACTTGACTTGCTGACAATTGAGACATCTAGCCACATACTGCACCATATCTTTCTTCATCCTCCTCCACCAGTAGTGCTGCTTCAAATCACGGTACATCTTTGTCGCACCCGGATGAACAGAATACCGAGAACTGTGGGCCTCTTTTAAAATTCTCTTCTTCAAGCCATCAATATTAGGGACACATAAATGGCCCTGGAGCCTCAAGACATCATCCTCACCCAAGGTAACCCCCTTGGTCCTTCCCTGGACAACCGTATCTCAAAGCTCTGCAAGGCATGGATCATCAAACTGTCGAGCCTTAATCTCCCCCAACAATGAAGACTGAGCAACTACATGAGCCAAAACCCGATGAGGCTCCGAAAGGTCCAATCTCACAAGGCGATTTGACAAGGACTAAATGTCCAAGGAGCTACCCATACTCGCTGCCCTCCTGCTCAAAGCATCTGCTACTACATTCGCCTTGCCCGAGTGATACAAAATAGTGAGATCATAATCATTTAACAACTCAAGCCATCTCCACTGCCTCAAGTTTTGGTCCCTCTGCTTGAATAAGTGCTGCAAACTGCGGTGATCAGTGTAGACCTCACATGACACACCATACAAATAGTGCCGCCAAATCTTCAAAGCATGAACAATCGTCGCCAACTCTAAATCATGCACAGGATAATTCGTTTCATGAACCTTCTGCTGCCGCGAAGCATAAGCAATAACCCTGCCATCCTGCATCAGCACACATCCCAACCCGACGCATGAAGCGTCGCAATACACAGTATACATCCAAGAACCGAAAGGCAATGACAGAATTGGTGCTGAGGTCAAAGCTGACTTGAGCTTCTGAAAGCTCGCCTCACATACGTCGGACCACCGAAACGGGGCATTCTTCTGAGTCAATCTGGTCAATGGAGCTTCAATAGAAGAGAACCCCTCCACGAATCGGCGATAATAGCCTGCTAGGCCCAAGAAACTCCTGATCTCTGTAGCTGAAGTAAGACGCGGCCAACTCTGAACCGCCTCAATCTTCGGAGGATCAATCTTGATACCTTCTCCGGATACCACATGCCCCAGAAATGCCACGGAATCTAACCAGAACATGCACTTGGAGAACTTAGCATACAGCTTCTGTTCCCACAAGGTATGGAGCACAACTCTCAAGTACTGCTCATGCTCACCCAGGCTCCGCGAATAAATCAAGATGTCATCAATGAAGACGATGACAAAGGAATCAATATACGGCCTGAATACCCTATTCATCAAGTCCATGAATGCTGTTAGGGTATTAGTTAAACCAAAGGACATCACCAGGAGCTCATAATGGCCATATCTGGTACGAAATGCAGTCTTTGGAACATCTGAAGACCGAATCTTCAGCTGATGATAACCCGATCTCAAATCAACCTTTGAAAATACACGAGCACCCTGTAACTGGTCAAATAAATCATCGATGCGCGGCAGAGGATACTTATTCTTGATGGTCACTTTATTTAGCTGGCGATGGTCAATGTACATCCGCATAGACCCATCCTTCTTCTTCACAAATAAGATTGGAGCACCCCACGGCGACACACTCGGCCTGATGAACCCCTTGGCCAACAACTTCTCAAGTTGCTCCTTCAACTCCTTAAGCTCCTTAGGAGCCATACGGTAAGGGGAATGTAAATAGGGTGAGTATCTGGAGCCAAATCAATACAGAAGTCAATATCTCAATCTGGAGGCATGCCTGGAAGATCTGAAGGAAACACATCCAAAAACTCTCGAACAACAGGCACTTAATCAATGGTAGGAGACTCGGCGGTGGTGTCCCGCACATAAGCAAGATAAGCCAAACAACCCTTCTCGACCATATGCCGAGCCTTTATGAAGAAAATGACTCGGCTGGAGGCATTAACTGAAGAACCTCTCCACTCTAGTCTAGGCGACTCAGGCATGGCTAAAGTGACTGTCTTGGCATGTCAATCTAACACATCATGATAAGGATACAGCCAATCCATGCCTAGATTAACCTCAAAGTCAATCATTTCCAGCAATAAAAGATCTGCTCTGGTATCAAAATCGCAGAAAGTGACCACACAAGGCCGGTGGACTCGGTCTACCACCACAGAATCACCCACAAGAGTGGACACATATATAAGAGAACCCAAGGACTCGCGAGGGATATCCAAAAAATGAACAAATAGTACGGAAACATATGAATACGTGGATCCTGGATCAAATAGTACCGAAGCCTCCCTACCACATACTGAGATAATACATGTGATTACGGCGTCTGAGGCCACTGCATCAGATCTGGCTGGAATGGCATAAAATCTGGCTGAGGCTCCTGAAGACTGAACTCCCCCAGAGCGAACCGGAACTAACTGACCTCCTCCTGGCTGGCCTCCCCCTCTAGGACGACCCCTGCCGACCTGTCATCCACCTCGAGGCGGCCGGACTGCTGGTGCTGAACTCCTAGGCTGATAACTCTGGTGCACTGCCTTGCCCCGATACCTGGGATAATACCTCCACGTATGACCCGGCTCCCCACACTCGAAATAACCTCCTGGTGCTACAGCCCGCTGCCCGAAAGAGGAGGAACCCTGAATGGCCGGAGGGCAGCGTGAACCCTCTGGTAAGGCACTGAAATAGGAACTAGAGGATCTCTGATGACTGGAATAACTGTTGGATGCACCCTGGATTGCTGGTGGATGGTAAGAGCGCTCTAGCATGGCACTAAACTGAGGCCTCTCTGAAATAACCCTGGGAGGTAGTGGAGGTGTTGAATATGAAAGCCTACTGAACTGGCCGCCTCCGAACTGACCTCTGCCCCTAGCTGACCCTGTTGACCCTGGTGACCTGGCTGACCCTGCTCCCTGCTCCTCATACGGTAACCCTTGATCCGTCGAGCTATCTCGACTACAAGCTGGTATGGGGTACCCATCGCTACCTCTCTGACCATAGAGGCCCTAATACCTGAATGTAAGCCGGCCACAAACCGCCGCACCCTCTCGGCATCAGTAGGCAATATCATAAGGGCATGGCGAGACAACTCGGAAAATCTAGCCTCATAATCAGTCACTGACATCTGCCGCTGCTCTAGTCGCTCAAACTGACCCCGTAGATCCTCCCTCTTAGAAGGTGGAATGTATCTGTCTAGAAATAGCTGAGCGAACTGATCCCAAGTGACAAGAGGAGAATCTGCTGGCCTGCCGAGAATATATGACTGCCACCACCTGCGAGCTCTGCCCTCTAACTGAAATGTGGTGAAATCCACTCCATGGGACTCCAAAATCCTCATGTTGTGCAGTCTGTCCCTGCACCTATCAATAAAATCCTGAGCATCCTCTCCCCGCTCATCCCCGAAGACTGGAGGGAGAAATCGGGTCCATCTATCCAACATCATCTGCTGGTCACCCTCTGCAACTGGCATGGGCTATGGGGCTGCTATTACAGGTTGAACCCCTCCCACGGGCGGTGTGCCCGGGGTATGACATGATGCTGCTGCCTGACCTGTGGCCTGAGCGGTAGGATTCTGGACTCCCCCTCTCGCCTGAGAAGTAGCAGGGTCGGCTAGAAATAAACCAGCCTGAGACATAGTGTCCATGAATCTCAGCATACGGCCCATGACCTCCTAAAAGCCTGGCCCCGTCATGAAATCCACTGGAGCATGTGATACTGGAGGCACCTCATCTTGATCCTCCATAATAGGGTCCTCTGGTGGTGCCACTGGCATAGCTATGGGACTCCCTCGTCCCCTGCCTCAAGTAGGTGCTCTACCCCTGCCTCTACCCCGACCTTGGGCAGCCGGGGCAGCAGCCTCTCCCGGACCAGGAACATTGGATGCACGCGTCCTCAGCATCTGTGAGAGAATAGAAGAATAAGTTTGATTACATCATATATTGCACGACAGGATATGAATAAAGGGGAGTTTCCTAACACCCCATAGCCTCCTGAAGATAACTACAGACGTCTCTGTACCAATCCGCAAGACTCTACTGAGCATGCCCGTGACTCGTGAGACTTACGTGAACCTAGAGCTCTGATACGATGTTGTCACGACCCAAAATCCTAATCCGGGTCGTGATGGCGCCCAACGACGGGGTTAGGCAAGCCAACACAAATTACACTAAGTGTTACCCTTCCAATCTAATTAAACGAGTCAACATTTACAAATTTTTAAATAGTTAAACATGATGATAGCTTGACATGGAAATAAAGCATATGCATGCCTATACAACCCAAACCCAAAATATATATACACCACGTGTGTGTGCCAGAAACTAGTGTGACGACTATCATGGGCAACTACTGAATATACAATGACTCCAATATATACAAAGTCTCAGTCTGAATGAAATGGACAGAGAATATAAAAAAATATCTCCAGGGTGCTGCTAGGAGGTCGCCGGGAAAGCAGCTCACCGTGAAGTATGACCACGCTATCACTATCTAGCACCGGCCTGATAATCAAACGTACCAGCCTCTGAACCTGTACAGTCCAGTACAGAAAAGAAAAGAAAGTGCAGCATGAGTACATATTAAATAAATATGTACCCAGTGAGTATCCCGCCTAAACTCGAAGAAGTAGTGACGAGAGGTCGACTCGATACTCACTAAGGTCCAACAGTAATAACATATGATAGAATATAATGAAATACAGTAGGCATGTCAGGGAAATAAGCAACAAGTATATATATATCAAGAGCAGAAATCCAAACAATTGATGAACTAAACAATAAAGCACTTTCAAGGGTAAGACCATCGAACGAAACAATAATCACAAATTCTTAGACCCGTCGTGGCGTACGGCCCGCTCCCATAAGGTACATTCTAAACTCTCCGTGGCATGCGGCTCGATCCCATGTGTATATCATAATTATTCCTCAACACTGCCGTGGTGTACGGCCCGATCCCATATATTTCAAATATTCCTCAACATTGTCGTGGCGTACAACCCGATCCCATATATTTCACAATTTATTTTCAACTTTGCCGTGGCGTACGGCCCGATCCCATATAGACATAATCACTCTCAAACCTGCCATGGCGTACGACCCGATCCCAATATCTTACAATACTTACTTTCCATAACAAATTCCTTGCCATTCAACAATTTTCCATAAAGCCTCACAGGAACAACACTATACAAAACATAATCTCATAGTACATATGGCGTCACAATAAATCATATAAAGCATTACAAGGAAAACATATCAAGCATTACGAGAAAAGCATATAAGGCATTACGAGAAAGCAGACAAGGCATGATGTGGGCCTAACTACCGGAACATAACAATAATAGCCGCTACGTACGGACTCTCGTCACTTGGCGCGTACGTAGCCCCCAAACAATTTACACATAGCATATACATCACCTATGGGGACAATTCCCTCTTACNCCCAAGGACTCGCAACTAGTCAAAAGGTATACAATAGTATCAATGCATGCGCAAAGCGGAAAGCTATCCTAGTTATTCAATAAAATCGCTATTCTTGAAGAAATTTCAAAATTCCAACCCCGGTCTCGCATGATCAAGTTCCGAAAATTCTCGAAGGGATCACTCACTCATAGCCTAAGGATCATTAAGGTGTGATTTCTACTTGAATTCATGGCCTAAAATGGAAAATCACAAAATCCTCAAGAACCCTAGAATTACTACCTAATTCTATGATTTTAGATAATTTTGTAGCGAATTTAACTAGGAATTAATGTTTGAAACTAGTAAAACTATGGAATTTACTTACCTCAATAACAGTGGTGGAAGGTTCCTTGAAGAGCTCTCTAAAAACTTGAGGAGGAAGATAAAAATGGAGGAAATATGCTAAGTCCCGTATTTAATAAAACTGCCCAAGGATTCCTTAACTGCGATCGCGACAAGGGGCATGCGATCGCGAAGGACAACTGGCCAGACCTCTGCGATCGCGGCACAGGTCATGCGATCGCGAAGGCCAACTGGCCATACCTCTGTGATCGCGGCAAGGGTCCTACGATCGCGAAGAACAAACTCATCAGGCCCAGATGCGACTCAATGCGTTCGCAAGAAAAGGCTACGATCGCGAAGGTGTGGAACCCAAACCTCCGTGATCGCAAAGGGGAGGCTGCGATCGCAAAGAACAATCAACAGCCCAGCAAAATCCTTCTCCGCGATCGCAACCCACCTTCTGCGATCGCAGAGAAGGAAACCAGATAGCAGAAATTTCTGGTTTTTCTAACTTAGCTCCCGGCTGTCCAAAACTCACCCGAGCCCCTAGAGACCCCATCCAAAAGCACCGGCAAGTTTGTATTCGAGATACGGACTCGATCAAACTATCGGAACCTGAAAAACAACAATGAAACTCAGAATTCAACCCCAAAACCAAATTGAATCAAAACTTAAGAACTTGAAATTCTATAATTCACTTCAATGCGCCGAACCGGCCTATACTACTCGGAATGACTTCAAATTTTGCAGACAAGTCATAAATGACATAACAGAACTATTCCCTGACTCGGAATTTCATCGGACCTCAGTAACATAAAATCACATTTCAAGCCAAATTTCAAATTCTATGAAGATCCTCAAAACTTCATTAACTCTAATTTTCCCATTTTGATCCGAAGCTCGTCAAATCAAGTTTGTTTCTTATCAAATTTCACAGATAACTTAAATAACACATATTGAATCTGTTCCGGGCTCCGAAACCATAATATGGGCCCGGCAGCACAGGTTTCACATCAAGGTTCATTTTCATAAGCCTTTAATATTTTCATAAAACAATTTTCTTTAAAAATTCATTTCTCGGACTTGGGTCCTCGGAATTCAATTTTGGGCATACGCCCAAGTCCCATATTTTCCTACGGACCTTCCAGGACCGTCAGATCACGGGTCCGGGTCCGTTTACCAAAAATATTGATCAAAGTCAACTTTATTCAATTAATTATTATAAATTCAACTCTTAATCAAGTTTTCACATAAAGGCTTCCCGGCTGGTCAATAGGCTCAGCAATGGCAGTGTATTGTTTGGGTGGCCTGCGGTCAAAATTGGGTCGAGGTCTTGGAAAGTTTTGGCGGGCAGGGGGTGGTTGGAAGTGAGATGGTTGAGAGTTGTAGGTATGGTAAACAGGAGCTGGTTGGGAATATTTGGGAGAAGTAGGTTGATAATTAGGTGGTGGGGATGACTGATATGTTGGTGGAGGTACCGAATGGTATGTGGGCGAGGGTGCTTGGTATGTTTGTGAAGGCACTGGTTGATGTGTGAGCGGGGGTGTTTGGTAGGTTTGATATTTCAGTGGGGATTTAGCCCTCTCTGAAACCATTACAACTCCCACATCTCTCTTCTTAGACACACCGCCAGATTGCAGCGCCTTGTTCGTAGCGTGCAACGCTTCAAAATTGGTAACCATTCCGCTTTTGATCCCTTCTTCAATTCTCTCACCTAACTTGATAATGTCAGAGAATTTACAGTTTTCAATCACCATCAGCCGCTCATACTACTGTGGGCCTTGTGCTCGAATAAAGAATTTGTTCATCTTTTCTTCATCTAGTGCAGGCCTGACCTTAGATGCTTCAGATCTCCAGCGAGTAGAATACTCGCGAAAATTTTCCGTGGGCTTCTTCTTAAGATTCTGAATGTAGAACACATCTGGCGCATTCTCCATATTGAACCTGAACCAGTCCATGAAGTCTGATGCCATGTTCACCCAATTGGACCAATTCTTAGGGTCTTGGCTGATGTACCAAGACAGAGCATCCCCTGTGAGGCTCCTCGTAAATAACTTCATACGAATCTTTTCATCTCTTCCTACTCCTACCAACCTATCACAGTAGGTCCTCAGATGGACCCTCGGATCACATGTACCGTCGAACGTCTCAAACTTAGGAGGTTTATAACCCTCGGGTAGTTCGGCAGCGGGCTATATGCAGAGGTCTTCATAGTTCAGCCCTTCAACTCCCTTGCTTCCTTCAACACCTTGAACTCGGCTAGTGAGCTTCTTAAGTTCTTCAATCAAATTCTTGATAAGCAAATACTTCTCACTGGATTCAGGTATGTATGAAATGGGTTGGGTGGAGTGTGGCAGAGTCTCCACGTAGATGGGGTTGTTGTGATATCCTGGCGCCTTGTATAGAGGTGGTCATTTGTAGAGTTTTGTGGTTCAGGGATGATCAGTGGGGTGTTTCTCGGAGTGTGGCAAGTGTTGCATTGCAGTGGAATAGTTGGATTTTTCGGTGGAGTTGTGTGATGAGTTGTGGGAGGATTATGTCTGTTTGGTGTGTTCTGGGGAGGTATGGGGTTTTGGATGTTTGGTTGATTGACATCTGGAATACTAAGTGAGAAGGATAGATTTTCCAAATTTCGGGCAATCTCAAGCTCCCCTTGGAGCTTCAACAAACTTTGCTCGAGTTGTGTCATGGCCTCATTCTGAACCTGAGTACCTTGACTTTCAGTAGCTTCTGTTCGTTCTACTGGCGTTGTGTTGTCTTTCCTAATATTGCTCGAATCTTCCGTTTTGCCTTTGCCTTTGCTTTTTCCTTTAGGTGGACTAGGAAGAGGTGAATGCGGAGGGCCCATGGATCTTGTGTAGTATGATGATGATGATGCTAGAATGCATGAACTAACTTTTGGGAAGGGGAATAATCAAAAGAAAGAAATCAAAAACAAAAAGGTATCCAAGTCAGTGAGGGTTATGAAAAATATTGCAGTATTTAAACACGTATTGCAGGAATATAAAGCGTGTCCTAATTTGGGAGCCTCGTTGTGCCCGAGGTAGGCCTAGCGACAAGTTGATTTGGAGAACTTAGATGCAAAATGCCTCATTTCATTAATGAAGAAATAGACGAATCCAAAACGACCTAAAATAATAAGCAGGAAATAAAGTCATTAGTGGCCATTGGCCTTATTACATTGGTAAAACAAAAAGGAAATCCTATCTTACTTGGTCCCAGAAGGACCTTCCCCAGACTCTGCATCCTTGATCCCATCGAAAAGGTTCCCTAGCTCACGCATTCCCAGCACTAGGTATGCCCTAGCTAGGTACCCTCCTTCGTCTCCCTCAGCTTTCTGACAGTCTTCAACCCTCTTGATGATCTTACCTTCCAGCTCCAATATGCCTCGCTCCAAGTATTCTAGCTTCTTGTTGGAATGGATGGCCATGTCTTTCCATTCCTCGGTCAACCTTTTGTTGGTTTCATGTATCTCACGGTACTCATTCTCAGACTCTTGAATCCTCTTGCGCAGCCGATTATACTTGAACTGAGCCTTGACACACTTATCTATGATTCTGTGGCCTCAGCCGATCCCTGTCCTGATTAATCCATCCAAGTCGTCTTCCAGCCATCCTGGGTTGAAAGGTGCACATCATGCGTGGTACCTGTCTGGTCCAACTGCGTTCTTTTCCATTATGATCTTACAGTGCCACATATGTTGGGCTTGGAACTTGTAGGGAATATCATCATCCTGAAAGTCAGCTCGGAAATGGCTTATCTTGTCGACCCTTGGTACAACTTGCTTTCTGCCTGCTTGTCTCGTGACTCGGAGAGGAACGTAAGGATATATTCCCCTCAGCCCGATTAGCACCAAGTGTGGCGCATCCCTGGACCTGATGATGAATTCGTCCGTTGGAAACCACTCGAACATCCACTGTACCTGCTCCTCAGTGATATTATCAAAGAATTCCACCCACTCCTTGGTAGTCTCTGGCTGAGCAAATCTGTCGGGGATATATGTCATCCCCTTGGGGTGATGGAAAGCGATGTGGTCATTCCACGACCTTCGCGGAAATTCTTGTTGGTACTGACCCCTTTGGAGATGTTCTAAAAGCCACAGTTGTAGTAACAGATTGCAACCCTCGAAGTGCTTATCTCTTTTTTGACGGCGTTCCAAAGCTCAGTAAATGTCTGCTATGATCATCGGAACGATGCTGAAGGCTTGCCCGTCAATTCCCTCCATCAAGGTCTTGGTTACCATGGCTAACCTAGTGTGAATCCTTTGTTTATTTGTTGGAAACACGATCAACCCCATAAAGCAAACAATGAAGACAAATACCCTACGGTGAATATGTCCCAAAGATGTGATGGCAAATTCGTCATGGTGAGTACGGTACGACTTGTTGTGACCGTACCTTCATATAAGCACTCAAAAGGTATGTACGACTGCTTCAAACATTCTAACTCGGCATTCTTCTTCAGGCCCATCATTTTCAGAAAACACTTGCCTGTGCGATTTTCGGGCACCAATAACCCAGGAGTTTCCCAGACTAACCCAGCTAGTCCACCTATCTCTTCTAGCAGTGGTGTCATCTCAATGTTCCCAAAGTGGAACACGGCTCTTTCATTATCCCAAAATAAGGTGGCAGCCTCAATCAACATGTTGTTGGGTTGGATGTCTAGGAGAGACGGTAAGTTACCCAGGTATTTCTTGACTTGTTTCTTATCACTTGAGTGAAGATCCTCCCACCAATTCAGGAGCATTTGAGGGATGTTGCTGACCATGCTGAATCTAGGGACTTCGTACCTCATACTTCTGCAACACAAACATAGTTAGGCCCTTACCCCCGCCAGACTCGACTATTTATACATTTATGATTAGCATACAAGCATTTAGTTCTCCAAATGAATGCACAAAACGTGATCATGTCCGTTGGGATTATGGAAAACCTGGTGGAATTTGAACAAGGCTGTCTTAAAGGGTTATCGTGCGGACGACACATTAACCTGGCTAGGTTTGACCATCATGCATGCACAGTATAATAGAGTAAGGTTTCTACGGGGTCTTAGACTGGTAACCTTGAGAGGACAACTCAACGGAGAAAGCACGGATTTGTCGACTGCACCGTTGATCGACTAGTTTTACCGCAAATAAGCCTTTCCGAATTTAGGTGTGGTATAAAATAGGAAGAGCGCAACCACTCATCAAGCGTTGCTATAGGATTTGTATTGGCACGAGTGGAGTATGATGTTGAGAATGGTTATGCAACAATAATCAATAAAGCATGTAGTCATGTATTTGCACGTTATGAAAGCGATAAATACAATCGTTGTAATTTAAAGCAATTACAAAGGGAAACAAGGAAACATGTTAGTTTTGTTTTGAGAAAGATTAAATACTTGAAAGAAATAAAGAATTAATTGCACATAAGGGGAAGGGAAAGGGATGCAAATATTAACAAAGTAAAGGTAAAAATTCACAAAGTAATTTGAAGTGGTAAAAGCCTAAATTCCCCAGCAGAGTCGCCATGCTGTCGCGCCCCCTTTTTGCCCTCTCCTTTCGGATCGATCAGGGTTCTTGACATTATCGAGATAACTCGTTTCCTTTTGGGAAAGGGGGTATATAAGGAATTGGAGAGTTGCCACCTAACGATTTTAAGGTGCGTTAGGGCACCTATTAAGGGTCATTACAACATTAACTAGTTAACCAGAGATTGGGTAAGGGCTTGAAATTACTTCGAGGGGAAGGTGTTAGGCACCCCTCAAAGTACACAATTGTGGTTCCCGGCCAAACAACTTTGTTAATTTAGACAAGTAGCAAATAAGCAATTAGAGTTTAACAAGTAAAGGGTTTTGAAAAGATTTTGCAGTCTAAGCATACATATGTGCTAAAGTTCTAAAAGATTTGAAGCCTAAAGATTTATAGACTATGCCTAGATACATAAGGAATAGGGGGGGGGGGGCCCTAAGTTGTTTATCCTATAGGATCACATCGATACAATGCCCGGTAATCACTCCTCAGAAGAGGGGCTACACGTGGCATTAACGCACCGGTCATCATATCCATATCTACCATTTCCCACCCCTTAGCGGTTATTTAAGAGAGTGTTATTTAACGACCTCTATTGCGTGTTGTTACTCGTCCATTATTAACGGTCCCGGAGGAATTTAGGGCCTCTACCTATAGGCAGTTCTATACAGACCCCCTAAGGTTAAAAGGAGAAAATACTAAGGAGACAAGCAAGAACAAATTGGACGTTATCAAATAAGGCAGAAAGAAGCAATTAGAGGCTCAGAATTACCTCCACAGATAGTGCACATATATAGCACGACTCAAACACAAACAAGGGAAGTATTATTAAGTAGGATCCTAAAACATGATGTCTATATGAGTATCAGAACACAGGAGATATGCAGATCTAGTTTATAACTTCAGAAGCAGGGCCCTATCAGTTTGCCTACTTATTTTTTAAGGAGACAGTTTCCCGTTTTACAAAAATTGATTACCTAAGGCTTGCCTAGGCGTGGGGTAATGTACAATAGTTACCAGAGCTATTAGAGAGAATTGTCATAAGTTATTTCACCTAAGGCATGTTGTTATAGGTGTTACAAAATACAAGGTTATGCCAATCTATTTAAAACAGGGTGAGACTGTTTTATATCCTTTTTTTTTCATGCACCAGTAGTTTAACTAGGTGTGACTGGGCGAGTACGAACAAGATCCTAAAACATGGTATCTAATGCACATATAAAATGCAGAATGATTTATATACAAATCTCTAAGGCATGATTTCTAAATGCACAACATGATTTCAGGATATGCAAATTCCTAAAGCAGGATTTCTAAATGCACAATCATGATCTCAGGATATGCAAAGTTCCTAAAGAAGGATTTCTAAATGCACAAAAGGTTACAACATTGTTAGACATGATTTCAAAAATGTGCATAAGTAACAGCTTATGGGAATGCCACTTATTAGCCCAGAAACATGATTTCTAAGTGATAATAAGAAGGTCAAATGAGATGCTGAAATAGTATACATAAAACCTAAGAGCATGATATCTAAGGTATGATATGCTTCGCATGTGTTGGTCCTAAACATGAATTCTACTGTGCATACAGGAAAATGTAAACCTAAAGCATGGTTTCTACACTTTGACATAGATAACCTATATATCTACCCTTCACTTTTTCACTAGCCAGCCCCAATATTTGTTTACAACAATTATTACAAACCAATATTGAATGAATTACATAAGTAAATAAAGAAAAATAAGAAGTTACACTATAGAGAGCCTGAAAATAGGCCCAGATTTCCAGAACCTCAACTGCTCAGATTGTTTCATAGCCTTTCTCAATATCCGGGTGTGTCAGAGTTCCCTAAGGACCTCAAGGGATACCGGGCAGTGCTCACACCCTGATTTCACAACCATAATTGAGTAAGTGAAGAGTGAAAGAGCCAGCTCTAATGCGTCAGAGTTCAGAGGGATCTCATAGGGATCCCTAAGCAGTCACACATTAGAGGGGCAGAACTTAGGACCTAAGAGTAGAGTGAGAGTGCTTGACATAGTTTTGATAGTAGGAAAATAGTGTTGAAAGGGACTTGTTTGAAATAGTTTTGTAAAATCAGAGAGTTGTTCAGTAGGACATCTTTTGAAAAGAGTTAGACAATTAACAATCAGCAGGTCAAACATGGAACCAAACAGGTTAAGTAACACTTAAAGAACACAGAACCAAAACAGGGAGAACCAAACCTACACGCAGGGATGATGGGGATTGGGGACACATAGAGCACATGTAGTGCACACATAGTTACAGGAGCATGAAAATTCTTACATGGGTTTAGGGAACCAGGGGAGTAGCTGATGGTATCAGCACATCATGAATTTAAGAACCAACACAGGATCAGACAATCTTAGGATAGCCAAACTACTTTGCACAAAAAGGTTCATGATAGAAATCAGAGAAAACATAAGTAAGGCAGGGTCACATGGAGGTATACTACAAAGGGGGTTCATAAACAGGCTGGTCCTAAAGGGGGGTTGGACATATTCAGAAGCATGCTAATTAAAACAGTAAAGTAGACATATTAGTTGTAGGTTGAACAACAAAACCACCGATAGAAACATATTAGAAACATGATAAACTAAAGCAGTAAAAGAAGCATATTGGTTTGGGACTTGAATTAATATTAGAACATACCAGTAAAGAATACAGTAAACACAAAAGTGGAAGACAGAAGAGCACAATAGTTAGCCTTGGCTTGCAGCTGGCTAACTTAGAATAATAGTTAGTAACACAGAAAGAGAGCAGAAAGTTTGAGTGTGAGAGAGAGAGAGAGCTTTTGAACCAAAGCGTTCGTCCCTTGTGTTAATGAAAGAGCAATGTATATATAGTTTGAAAACAGGTAGCTAATAAGGTAACAATCAAAGTTAAGCAGTAATTATGGGGACTCAGAATCATTTCGCATAAAATCAAGGTAAGTACTCCCTTCAATTAAGGAGTTACTTCAAACGGTAATGAACATGTGACAAATAAGGAAGGAAGTCATATAAGGCTGAGTATAACAAATAAGGAAATATTTTCAACATAGTGCAAGTACACAACATGTAATGGAGGCTAGGTTCAGCAGGTTCTAATTAAGGAAAATGCTTAATGATCAATTTGACAGCATGGTCGTGTAAAGACCCGTAAAATTTTCATGTCTAAAATAATGCCCGAATGGGTCCCTATGTTGTTATAACTGTGTTCGGACCTTTAGGATTGAAAAGTACCCCAAGACCTAAATAATAAAATTTTCCAGAATTGCGCAGATCTGCGGTCCACTATGCGATCGCAGATCAGGTATGCGGACCGCATAGTGGTCGCATACCGGGACAACCTTCTGTCCAATTTGAGGACAGCTATGCGGCCCAAGATGTGATCGCATTTTAGAAATGTAGACCGCACAACTGTCGCATCCTTGCACCTCCATTTTCGTGGAGGAGGTTATGCGACGCATTTTGCGATCTCATAACATGTATGCGGACCGCATAGTGGTCGCATACCTGGGCAGTCCGGCCTTATTTTTTGGCCATTTTAGGGACAACTATGAAACAGGAATGCGGACCGCATAGCAGGAATGTGATCGCATTCCTAACCGCATTCCTGCTTCGGGGCTCTTTAATTTCTAAATTTCGCACCTGACCCCCAGTTTAATAAAACACCCCTCCCCTTCATTTTTAACATGCATCTGATCAAAATAGAGAGAAGTGAGAGTGGGTTCTAGAGAGAGAAGTCCCCATCTTCCCTAAATTTATTCTTCAAACATCACTCAGGCCCGGAAACTATCAAGTAATCTTCACCTTCTTCACTCTAAGAGGTAAGTCTCCACCCCATTTCCCTTTAATTATCATATTTTAGTTAGAATGAAGCACACATAGGTTGGTTCTTGAGAATAAAATATAAGACTGCATGCATGTGAATAATTTTCCATGACCTAGTAAAAGAAGCTAGTTAGAGTAATCTTTCACTAAAAAGGGGATTAATTCATCAAAGAGACCACATAGTGTTTGATTAAATGCCTAAATGAGCTGAGTTATGTTCATGGTTCCAAATATCTAAGTGAAATATGTCGCATTGTGGAATAGATTGACGGTGCTAGACGGTCCGGTGATTTGTGATAAAAACTAAAAGGGAATTCCGATTCGAGGTATGTGTGGCTAACTTTAATCTTCGTAGAGTCACATTGTTGGTGTCCTAGCATTTAGTATGAGTTTCTTGTTGAGTACATGTGAATTGATTGTTCTGAAGTATTGAGGTGCAAGATTTCATTCTCTGATACTCTTAGTCGATTATCATGTTAATTGAATTTGTGAAAGATGATTTCTTTGTGATTACTCTATCATGTACAAGGTTCGTTAAGTGCTTGAATATGTTGGTATAAAAGAATGGTAAAGAACCCAAATGTGTGAATGTATCTAAGTGCTACGGGTTGTGTAACAAGTGATGAAAAGGAGTTGTGAATTGATTTAATAGAACTAAATGACCATGGCAATATCGGATATGACTCATTGTTTGGCAAGGTTTATTGTGGCTTGACTTCATACGGATTGTTGGTTGTAATGAATTTATATTCTTGATTGATGAGAATCTTTGTGATTTAATTAAAGGTTGATAAAGACTATTGTGAACACATGATTGATTGATTGTTATGAAATTGTACTCTTGATGATATGAAGCCTTGTGATTGAATTGTGGGTTGTTATTGTTGCTATGGAATGTGATTGTCCGGTGGGATCAGGTTGCACGCCGCAACACGAAGTAATAAGGGTGGAGAGGTAATAAGGGTGGAATGTGAATTGTACGGTGGGATTGGGTTGCACGCCGCAACAGAATGTAATAATACTGAAAGGTGATTGTCCAGTAGGATCGGGTTGCGCGCCGCAACAGGAGTTATAAGGGTGGAATGATGAGAAGGAATAAGGGTGGAATATGATTGTGTTGAAATAAGAATCTGTGAAACTCTCAATTGTGTTTGTTTCCGTATATATGTTCACTATTTGTTGGTTTCTTTAAGCTGTCTCCTATCTGTGCATTGTTTGATTTTACTTAGAGTAAAGTTTGTTCATACATACTAGTACTATTCAACGGTGCTAACGTCCCTTTTGCCGGGGGCGCTACATCTTTTATATGGATGTAGGTGGTTCCATAGCAGGTAGCTCAGCCCGCCATTAGTGGTGCCTCCTCTTCATCTCTTCAGCAGTTTTGGTCAGCCCTATTTCCTCTCGGTACCGTGTATGGATTGTACCATTCTCTTTTGCTTATGATGTAAAAGGTATAGCCGGGGCCTTGTTTCCGACAAATTTATGTAAAACGCCAAGTACTCTTAGAGGCTCCGTAGACATTGTGTGGGTTGTATATATATGTATATTTTGATCGGTAGTTGTACTCACTCGTAATTGTGGATCGCAAATCAGAAAGGTTGTATGTAACTTGTATGTTTTGGATTATCTATTGTTGAAAGTTAAAAGAGGAAAAATGGAATTGTGTTGTAAATTGTACTTTGGATCTAAATTGTCTAACTCACATGGAATAATGTATGTTATGAACACGGGGTAATACGTTGGGTAGGAAAGGCAAACCAGGTCCGCTTGACTTGGTTCATCCGGTTAGGCGCCGGTCTCGTCCCTCGATTTCGGGGCGTGACAGGTCGACCATAGAATAAGGTAAGAAAATATCTTAAGGGTTAAAATCAGTAGAGAATATCACAAGAGATCAGTGAAGAATCAATCACAAAGACTCAAAGATTCAAAAAATAGAAAATAGTACTGATTTAGGAGAAATTAACACAAATTTATGTGAACAAGCAGAATAACCACATAATAGGCAGAATCTGAAACCCTAATAAGACAAATAGGGTAAAATCACATAAAATTAGGGATTCACAAAGAGCATAGTACGAATTAACAGAATAAACATGATATAGGCGGAAGAAGAAAAAAAAACAGAAACATTGATGAACAAAAAATAGGATAAAATCACAAAAACTCATAAAGCTCATGAGAAACAAGCACATATATAGATTAGGCGAATATATTATCAAAGACAGACTCAGAATCAAGGATTGAAACCAAGAAACTTAGGTTTTTCAACATAATAACTCAGATAAAAAGAGAAAACTTAAATAAACGTTTAAATATGGTGAAAATCATAAAAAAATGCTAAAATCAGAAGGAAAAGCCATTTCAAGAAACCTTAGTTTGAAGACGAAGAGTTGTTTTAGAAGGAATCGGAGAAATCTTTAAGAAAACAGTAAAGATAACTCCAATAGACTCAGATCTTGTTATAGATCTAAGAAATCAAGAGTTAAAATCAGGGTTTCAAAGAGAGATAATCGGCTTAGAAACCACAGGTTCTAGCCGGAGGTGGAAGGATCTTACTCGGACGACCAAGAATGGCCTGAGACAGTCATGAAAGAGCCATGGGGTGAGTTGAACCGCCTCTGGTTCCTTTGAGGTTTCTAGGGTAGGAATAATTCCGGCGTGTGAGGGAGCAGTGGAAGCTCGAGGTGGTGGTGGAACCACCATAGTTACCGACGAGTTGACGGCCAGTGAGAGAACTAAGCAGAGAGAGTTTGAGAGATGAGAGAGATGTAACGGCGGTGTGAAAGAGAGCAAAATGAGATGGGAAGGGGGTAGTCTTTAGGGTTTAATTTAGGTAATAGGAGATCTGGACCGTTGATCAAAATTGATCAACGGTCCAGATTAAACAAAGGATTGGGTCGGGTGATTAATGAATAGGGCCTGGGCTGTTTAATTGGGTTGGGGTTAGGTTTAATTAGGCTAGAATTGAAATGAATTAGGCCATTTGTTAAATACCTAATTAAATTAATAAGAATAATTTATAAAAATATCTACTGATTAAAAAATTAAATTTCATGCATAGAAAATAGTTTTAAAATGTTTATTTAGTGTTTAAAATACAAATGATTAATTCCTGGCAAAAATTAGTATAAAATCATATGATTGGGCTATAATTGCAAATTTATTGCAATTATATCCAAAGGGTGCCAAATTGGCTAATTATGAACCAATTCAATCTTAATAAGACCAAAACTAATAAATTAAAGCAAGAAAAGGTTTTGAAACTATTTGTGATGCAATTTTGTGATCATTTATTGGAAATAAATTGTTGAATAAATCAATAAAAATATAGGAAAATTGTGGGAAAATGCCAATTGCTATTAATGCATGATTTTGAAGATATGTATGCAATTAAAAATCTTTAGGAAAAATTTGGTATCATTTCTACATTGACGAAACGGAATACAACCCTTTCTCCGTCCCAGAACATAGTAGCAGCCTCGATCAACATGTTATTTGGCTGGATGTCTAATAAGGAGGGTAAGTTTCCGATAACCCTTTTCACATGATTTTTGTCGCTTGGCGAAAGGTTTCCCCCCAATCCAGCAATAACGGTGGTGTATTTCGGACCATGCCGAACCTGGGGACTTCATGCCTCATTTTCTACAAAATAAACAAAGTTAGACCCTTTCCTCCTCCGGATTCGACTACTTATACATTAACGATTAGCATATCGACATTTATTTCTCCAAATAATGCACGTGGTTGCGTCCTGTTGGGATTATGGAAACCCTAGTGGACTTCGGACAAGGTTTTTCTTAGAGGGTTATTATGCGGACAACATATTAACCCAAGCTACATTTGATCATGATGCATGTACAGTTATTATCAGACTAAGGTTTCTATAAAAGTCTAGACTGGTACCCCTAAGCGGACAACTTGAGGGGGAAAGGCACAAAACCGTCGATTGCACCGTTGAACGACTAGTTTTACCGCAAATAAGCCTTTCCATCTAGCGCAGACACTCATAAAGTGTCGCTATGGTATTAATTACGCACGAGTGGAATATGATGTTGAGCATGGATTTATGCAAAAAGAAAATAATACGTTGTCAAGTATTTGCACGATGAGAACGATAAAATGCGGTATTTAATAATTGTAAAGGCAATAGAAAACAAGGAGAATAGTTAGTTTCCATAGTAAAAACCAATAAAAATAGGAAAGAGGAATTTAGTGAGCATAAATGAAGAAAGGCAAATAAATTCATATAGAGTGGGAAAGGAAAGGGGTGTGCGAGTATTAACAGAATAATAAAGACATGCTTGTTGAAAAGACTAATTCACAAAACAATTTCGTTATGGTAAGAGCCTAAGGATATCCTCAGCAGAGTCGCCATGCTGTCGCGCCCCCTTTTTCTCACGAAATCGGGTTTCGACATTTTGACAACTCCTTTTGAGAGGGTAGGGAAAAGAAATTGGTTATTAGAGTCTCCACCTAACTAATTAAAGTGCGTTAGGGCACCTATAGCAAGTAACTCAGATTATACCAGTTTGCATCACCAGAGATCAGGTAAGGGCTCAAATTACCTTGAGGGAAGGTGTTAGGCACTCCTCGAGGTCCACAACGGTGGGACCCGGCCGAACTTCAATCATGCGAATTAGTCTAGGAAAGTGAAGAAACCTATTTAATAAGGATGTGGGGTCCTAAATGTTTTAGCCTATAGGATCACCTCGTGCAAGATAAATAATATTTTGTAACTCTCCCAAGACGGGGGTGTTACTCATATTATCCAGCGGGCACAGAATATCATCTCCTGCTACCCGATTACTATCTATATGTTGTTACCTAAAGCGCTCTAGTTTATTCTAGTTTGTTTCCTATGCGTGCACTACCCGTCCCTTACCTATGGCCCTGGAGGCATTAGGACCTCTATTTGGGATGGTTCTAAACTAAGCTTAGGTTGCTCAAAATTGTGAAACACTAGGAAACAAACAAAACACTTAGGACTTTTCAAATAAAGCATATATGGGTTCATATTGACCTCCACACATAAATAGCAAATGCATGTTGTAAAGAACCATAAAATTTCATGTCTAAAATAATGCCCAAGAGGTCCTTGTGTTGTTATAACTGTAGAAATTCTTAAAAACGGACCTTTTTGAAGTAAAAAGTACCCCGAGACTTAAAACATAAAATTTTCCAAAATTGCGCAGATCTGCGGTCCACTATGAGATCGCAGATCAGGTATGTGGACCGCATAGTGGTCGCATACCTGGACAGCCTTCTGTCCAATTTGAGGACAGCTATACGGACCAAGATGCGATTGCATTTTAGGAATGCGGACCGCATAGTTGTCGCATCCTTGCACCTCCATTTTCGCTGAGGAGGTTACGCGACGCATTATGCGATCGCATAACATGTATGCGGACCGCATAATGGTCGCATAAAAGGGTAGTTCGGTTCCCCTTTTTGTCCCATTTGAGGCCCAACTATGCGACAGGAATGCGGACCGCATAGCAGGAATGTGATCTCATTCCTGACCGCATTTCCTGCTTCGGGGCTCTTTTAATTTCTAATTTTACACTCGAACCCCAGTTTAATAAAACACCCCTCCCCTTCATTTTTAACATGCATCTGAACAAAAATAGAGAGAAGTGAGAGTGGGTGCTAGAGAGAGAAGTCCTCATCTTCCCCAAATCGATTTTTCAAATATCACTCAGGCCCGAAAATTATCGAGTAGTCTTCATCTTCTTCACTATAAGAGGTAAGTCCCCACCCCATTTCCTTTTTATTCTCTAGTTTTAGCTAAAAAGGGGTAGAACACATGAGTTAATTGTGAAAAAAAGAGCTAATACCTTGCATGCATGTTCATGATCTATTCTAATATAGCAAGAGGGTGTAAGGTAGAGCAATTTTCCACTAAATAGGGTTTAGTTAAGCTAAGGGACCACATGGTGTTTGATAAAATGCTCAAATGAATTCAAGATTCCTAATTCTAAGGTAAATGTGTTGCATTGTGATCTAGATTGACGGTGCTAGACGGTTCGGTGAATTGTGATAGATATTAAAGGGGAATTTCGACTCGAGGTATGTATGGAAAACTTTAATCTTTGTAGAGTCATCTTGTTGGTGTCCGAGGACACGTAAGAATTTCTTGCTTGAAGATATGTGAATTGATTGTCCGACTGTGTTGAGGTGTAAGATTTCATTCCCTGATTTTCTTAGTTGATTACCATGCTATTTGAGATTGTTAAGGGTGATTCTCTGTGCTTATCATATCATGTGTACGGCTTGTTAAACGTTCAAATATGTTGATATGGTAGTATGTGCTACTAAATGAAAGAATGTTAATGTACCCTAATGTGGGAATGTATTTAATTGCTAAAGGCCGTGTGTGGCAAATGATGAACAGAAATTTTGAATTGAATTAGTTGGGTTAAATAATTTTGGCAACACCATATATGAATCACTGGTTGGTAAGGATCATTGTGCCTTGATTTCACATAGTTATGGGTTGATATGAACTTATGTTCTTGATGATGAAAATCCATGTGATTTAATTGATTGGTTGTTGTTGCTTCAAATGTGATTGTATGGTGGGATCGAGTTGTACGCCGCAACACGAAGTAATAAGGGCGAGAGGTAATAAGGGTGAGATGTGATTGTATGGTGGGATCGGGTTGCACGCCGCAACACGAAGTAATAAGGGTGAAATGTGAATGTATAGTGGGATCGGGTTGCGCGCCACAACACGAAGTAATAAGGGTGGAGAGGTAATAAGGGTGTAATGTGAACGGATGAATAATTGGAATGAGTAACTGTGAAATCTTCATTGTGATTTTATGTATATTTATGTGGTATCTGTGTGGTTGCCTGACTGTCTTCCAATTGTGTACTGTTAGATTTTACTTAGAATAAACTTTGTTCATACATACTAGTACTATTCAACGGTACTAACGTCCCTTTTGCCGGGGGAGCTAGATCTTTTATACGGACGTAGGTGGTTTCATAGCAGGTAGCTCAGCCCGCCGTTAGTGGTGCCTCCTCTTCATCTTTTCAGCAGTTCTGGTGATCCTCATCTTCTCTCGGGGCCGTGCCTGGACTACATCATTCTCTTTTGCTTATGTTGTAAAAGGTATAGTCGGGGCCTTGTTGCCGGCAAGTTTATGTAAAACTCCTAGTACTCTTAGAGGCTCCGTAGACTCTGTGTGGGTTGCATATATATGTATATTTTGGGTGGTAGTTATACTCACTCGTAACTTTGGATCGCACCGGAAGTGTTGTATGTAACTTGTTTGTTTTGGATCATCAATTGTTGAAAGTTAAAAGAGGAAAATGAATTTATGTTGTAAATCATACTTTGAATCTAAATTGGCTAATTCATACGGAAAAAAGTATATTATGAACATGGGGTAATGCGTTGGGTAGGAAAGGCAATCCAGGTCCCTTGACTGGGTTCATCCGGTTAGGCGCCCGTCTCGTCCCTTGGTTTTGGGGCATGACACATGCAACTGATTAGCAGGTTTTATTAATCGCATAATCCTATAGGCAGGATATTTATGTAAGAAACAGGCGAACAATGACATACAGAAGCAGTTTCTTAATGCAAGTGTTAAGACCTATTATTCGCCTGTTGATTTTAAATCAGTACGTTATCTGGGCGTTTCAACAGCAAACTACAATCATAAGTCCAGAATTATTATTAAATCCTATAGGTATATTGTCTAAGTGATGGACAGTGATAATGATATTTAGAATCATTTGGTAGAGTCCTATGATTTCTAGATTTGAAATTGTTTTAATCCTATAGGTATGATTTCTAACATTTGAATTTCGTTTTAATCCAATAAGCATGATTTCTATCCTTGAACTGACTTTAATCCTATAGGCATGATTTTTAATTATTGAACTGACTTTAATCTTATAGGCATGATTTCTATTTAAGCAGTATATGGGCAGAAATTTATTCACATTGTGAGAAAATAGTATTATCCTAAAGATGCTAAGTTCAGGACAGGTTTAGAACTAGCAAAACAGCATACAAGTTAAAGGACTTTAAGTTAACCTCTAAGATGATTCATATTATTCAGAAATAACCAATCTCAAAGATGACAATATCAATTATAGGACTAGATGAACTCATAGAAACATAAAAGTGGTAGAATCATGCTCAGAATAAACTTTAAACATGCTGGATCGAATACATAGATTATGTAAACATAGAACATAAAATTACAAGGGATAGTGCACCATTTAGGTAGGAATGCAAGAAAATACACCACAATAGTCAAGTCCGGAATTAACTGGCCTTGGCTTTCAGCCGACCAAGACCAGAAACAAACGAGCAAAGAGAATCAGAATTAAACCCTAAGTTTTTAGTGAGAGTATTGATTTCAGCCTGTCCTAAGGGGAAAGAGGAGGGGTTTATATAGTAGTATAGTATAAACATGAAACACGGTAAGTATTAAACACAGAATCAATTAGGATCTAATTTTAGGGTCAATAATAGAGAATAAGGAAAATATCACATAAGAATCAATTAACAATTAGATTTGGAGCAAAATAAGGTAAAAATAAAGGAAACACAGTAGTTTAAACAGAAATAAGGAAAATATTAGTCAAATACGAGAAAGGAAAGAGTATCAATCAGAAATCAGTAAAAAACAAGGAAAAGTCTCAAACCCTCGTTAAGACTGATGCTTTGAATCGGACCAGAGATGTAAGAATTTTTCAATAAAACATGTATATGGACGAAAGATCGTCCAGATCTTCACAGAATCGGGGTGAATCTACCAGTTATTGAGGTAGTTCTTGCCAAAAATAGGGCAAGAATCTAAGTAATACCATAGAAGAACGTATACCGATAGAGTAATACAAAATAGGTAAGTGAATCATGAATTGATTCCATGTTTGAGCCGAAATCAGTGGGATTTGGGGGTGACGACGCTAGGGTTTGATAGAAGAAGGTGAAGAATCGAGAGAGTATAGAGACGACGGGGCTAGGATAATGAGGGTAAGGGTTTAGGATGGGTAGGTTAATTAAAGGAGGGGAGTGAAATGAGCCATTGATCTCAGAGATCAAAGATCGTGATTAAAAGGGGTTGGGTCGGGTATCTAAACGGGTTACCGACCGGGTAATTACAGCGGTTGGATTGGGCTTTGTGTAACGATCCGACCGGTCTTTTTGAGAATTTAAGTTTCGTTCAGCAGTGTAAGGTCTTGAACAACTTCATATTATGTATATCGACTTGAGTTCATGGTTGAATTCATCTACCAGATGATTCGGAGTCGAATTGGAAGGGAGATTTTATTTTTGGAAGCTTAAGCGGTGAGAATTCGGCCGGAATTTGACTTTGGTGTAAACGGCTCCAGAATAAGTTTTGGATGATGTCAGCAGCTTCGTATGGTAATTTTGGACTTAGGCGTGCGTCCGTATTAGGATTTGAAGGTCCGTAGAGTAATTTGAGGCAATTTGGCGAAAGTTAGAAATTTGAAGGTTTTTTAGAAGTTTGACCGGAAGTGGACTTTTTGATATCGGGGTCTGATTCTGATTCTGGAAGTTGAAGTAGGCCCGTAATGTCGAATGCGACTTGTGTGCTAAATTTGAGGTCAATCGTACGCGATTTGATAGGTTTCGACATCGAATGTAGAAGTTTGAAGTTCTAAAGTTCATTAGGCTTGAATTGGGGCGCGATTCATGATTTCGATGTGGTTTGAGGTGATTTGAGGCTTCGAGAAGGTCCGTGTTATGTTATGGGACTGGTTTGTATAATTGGACGGGGCTGCACGGGCCTCGGGTGTGTTTCGGGGTAGTTCGGATCATTTCTGGCTGTTTTGCAATAGCTGATGCTGGTGTCTGGTGTTGTTCTTCGCGTTCGCGAAGAAGGATTTGGCTTCAGGGACCTTTTTCTTCGCGTTCGCGAAGAAGAAAAATCTCTGTTGCGCGGGTCTTACTTTGGAGGCTCATATCTCACAATCTATAAGGAATATGAAGATGATCCAAACACGAAAGTTGTAGCCCTTTGTGTCTAGTTAAAAATAAATCATTTATCATTTGGATCTATGTACAGGAGGTTATGGCTGGTACACTACAGACTATCCAGGAAGATGAAGAAGAAATCTTTGTTGCACAGGTCTGACTTTGGAAGCTTATATCTCAAAAGCTATAAGGAAATTGGAAGATGACCAAAACATGAAAGTTGTAGATCTTGGCATCTCATTTTCAAAAATTAAACGATTTATCATTTGGAGTTTTGTACAAAATGTTATGACCATTATACTACAGGCTGTCTGAGAAGAGTTTGAAAATGGCTTTTGAGAGTTTTTGTTCATTACGAACGCGATGGGTGGCCCGCGAACTCAAAGAAGGAATACCTGGGCAGATGTTAAAGTTCAAAAACGAGGGTTTTGAGTTCATATCACAAAAATTAATTGGGAGCTCGGTAGAAGGCGATTTTTGGAGAGATTCTTGCGTGGGTGTTTGGGGTAAGTGATTCTTACCTAGTTTTGGTTAATTCCCATGATTATATCTTTAATATCAACATTAAATTAGTGATTTAGAGTGTAAAATTGGGGAAGATTTGAGAAAAATTCTTAGGCAAATTTTTGGGGTTTTGATCGAGATTTTCGTATCGGATTTTAGTAAATTTGGTGTGGTTAGACTCGTGAGTGGATGGGTGTTCGTAATTTGTGATTTTTACCCGATTACAAGACGTGGGTCTAGGGAGGCTTTTTTGGCATTTTTCCTATTTTCTTTCCTTAGCTTCGAATTAATTAGCTAAAGTAGTTACTTGTAGTATTATTTACATTATGCAATTTATTTTATTAGATTTGGACCATTCGGAGTTAGATACTCGTGGCAAGAGCGTGGTTTCGGATTGAGTTGAGCGATTTGAGGTAAGTATCTTGCCTAACCTTGTGTGGGGGAACTACCCCTTAGGATTTGAGTCTTCTATGTTCATTGTAGTCCATGTACACGAGGTGACGAGTGCGTGCTCGGACTTATTTGAGGGAAGTTTGCCTTTTAGGGTTCTTAGGTCCTTATATTCACCGTGTATGAAGTTGTTCTTGATACGCTTGAGTTCTTATTTGCTAGTTTCACCTCTACATGCTTTGATTAGAGATAATTGCTTTACAATTCACCCTTACCGTCTACTTGACCCTGATTTGACTTAACCGAAGGTTTTACTTCCTCTATCGTCATGCTATATTTTCATAAACTGCCTATATTTAATTGAAATTATTAGTGTCTCATCCTATAATTGTTTTGCCTTAATTGGAGTTATGATTATCTTTTGTTGCTTACCTTTATTTGAATTGTTGAATATCTCTCATAATTGCTCAACCTCAAAAGGAGTTTAGATAACATATATCTTAGGCGACTTGCCTTTATTTGGAATTATTTGACTTGTGTTGGCTTCTTATTGTTGACTTGAATATTGTGGATTCGTTGCTACGTTTCTGTTTTTCCCTGGTTAAGTTGTTCTCTTTACACATAGCATTCTTTACCGTGATTATTCCTTGTGAACGAGTTCTACTGTTTCCTTTGTGATTTAAAGTTCTTGTATTGATTTACTCGTCGTACTTTGTATTACTGTCATTGTTGCTTTGTATTTGTTGTGGTGATGTACGAGTTTTCTGTCGTACTATAATTGTTGTCTTTGTTGGTTGCGCTGAATATTTATTTTGGGACTACGGACGTATTCCGGGAGATCCCCCAGCACTGCATATTTATTTTGGGACTACGGACGTATTACGGGAAATTTCCCTGTACTGCATATTTATTTTGGGACTACGAACGTATTCCGAGAGATTCCCCTGTACTGCATATTTATTTTGGGACTACGGACGTATTCCGGGAGATCCCCTAGCACTGCATATTTATTTTGGGACTACAGACATATTCCGAGAGATCCCTCTGTACTGCATAATAAGTTTGGGACTACGGGACGGGATCCTGGTAGATTCCTCAGTTGATTTATCTGTGTTCGGAGTTATTAATCTTCAATGCTTGGGTGTCACAAGGTGACCTATACTCGGAGGATATTTACTTGCAAAGTTGTACTTGAAAAGCATTTACCTTGAAGAAACTATGTTTGAAAGACATTATTTGGAAAGTATATTTGAAAAGCATTTATCTTGAAAAACTATGTTTGAAAGACATTATTTGAAAGGTATATTTGAAAAGCATTTATCTTGAAAGAACTATGTTTGAATGATATTTATTATAAAAGTTATATTCAAAGGAAGTATATTTCAAAAGAATTTCCTCTTGAAAAAGATCATATATTAAAGATTCAAATATAAGAACTTACGGGTGAAAGTTTACACTTGAAGCATTTGACTAATTTATTGGGGTTGTTGGCTAAGGCCTGATGTGGAAAGTATTGCAGTGCTAAGTTACTACTTGCCCTTACTATATTGTGAATTTCGAATTTGGGTTGTGTTCCCGTCCATCCTTCTATGTCTTATTATGGTGTTCCGTTGTTATTTGTTGTTTGCCTTCCTTATAGTAGATGTTATGTTGTTAGCCTTATTGTGTAGCCATTAGATAGATGCCATGTTTTGTCATTCCTATACTTATGCTTGTTCAGTATATTAGACCAGTGGTTGTCTTGACTAGTCCTCGTCACTACTTCACCGAGGTTAGTCTTGATACTTACTGGGCACCGTTGTGTTGTGCTCATACTACACTTCTGCACATTCTTGTGCAGATCTAGGTATTGATCGTTATAGTTGTGCTGATCCTTGCTGAGGAGACTCAAGGTAAACCTGTCGTTTTGTTCGCAGGCTTCGGAGCCACCTTCTTACATTGTATTCAACTGTTTTTACTCATTTCCAAATAGTAGTATTTAGAAGTTGTAGCAAACTCTATAGATCTTATGACTTGTACTACCGGTTTTGGGAAATTGTAAAATTATGTAAACGTTTCCATATAGAAACTATTAGATTTTCTTTAATTGTTGTTGTTATTCATAAAGGGTTAGGCTTACCTAGTGTATTGGTAAAAAAGAGTTTCATACGTATGATAATTCTTGATGACTCAGCCGGTTACGTGGACCAAGGAAAACATGACTGTTGGACATGATTCCATAAAGAGGTACGGATCAATAAACCTACGGGGTAATCAGCTACGAGAAACTCAACCTGATTGAGACAAGGAAGAGACACGGTCATAATGAATCCGGACATAGCTACGGGCAGATTCAGAAATCTTCAATTAATGACCTACACGTTACACAACCTTCACGCAACAGTTACTGTTATTATTTGTAACATTACATTAATGTAATAATTAGTCATTAATGTGCCATCATTTCAAGAAAAAGTTGTTATATTAAGGAAATTCCCTATATAAGGGAATAAAGTATCACTTGTAAAGTCATCTCACTACAAAAAAACTTGAATTAGCTACGAACGTCGTCGCTAGTCTATCGCTTAAATACTCGTAGCTAGCAAAATTTCTTGATAATTCGTTGCTAGTCCGTCGCTAAATGAGATTAGCGACGAACTTTTCTATTTAGCTACAGAATTTGTCTGTCGCTAAAACCTGTTTTTTTAGTAGTGTCTGAACTACGAATACAATACTCTTTACTTTCTTGTGCATCATATTATTGTCTATTTACTTACTCCTTTTTACTTATTATTATTTCCTTGATTATCAGAAGCTCGTGTTCATTCCTAAAAATAGCTTTAGGCAAAGGATCTAATTCTTTGGTTAAACAAATTGGTTCTTTTACCGGGAATCTGATAATCTTTGTTTTCTTTTCAAAGTGATATCCTCTAAACTATGTCGAACTCCATCGACAATAACCAGCAGAGAAATGGAACTCCATCACCTCTTCCATCCCCAAGAGGTTCAAGGGAACAATCCCAAGAGAGATCCAACAACAACAACAATAACAACAACGATAATGAGCAAACAGTAGAACAAGATCAGGAATAGCAAATGATTTGCAGAGTATGTGAGCCAAGCTTTGCAAGAATTTGCAAGGGGATTACCAGCGGCATCACCTGCATCACTGACACCACCTCCTAATAACACAATCACCGTGGAAAATCCTCAGTTTGGGTTGGTAAACTCAGCAAAGGATGACACTCCTAACGAATCTCTCGAAACGAGACCAGGTATGACTAATAACTTCGGATTACAAAATTTACTACTAACCTTGCAGAAACAGGTGAAGGAACAAAATGATCGAATCGAGCAATTTCCTCGAGTACCACCTGTTAACAAAGGCATTGATGTTGATAGATATTCTCAACAACCTTGGAAACCGAGCGCAGCACCTTCACCTATACCCAAGAAGCTCAAAATGCCTGATGTCCCTAAGTATGACGGAACAACTGACCCCAAGACTGCTTTTACCACTGGAGTAAAAGGCAACGATCTGACAAAACAAGAAATTGAGTTGGTCCTAGTCAAATATTTTGGATAAACACTTACCAAAAGAGCCCTAACCTGGTACTCTCTTCTCCCTGAAAACTCTATAGATTCTTTTGTTGAACTTGCAGATTCTTTCATAAAAGCACACTCCGGTGCACAAAAGGTCGAGAAAAGAATGGAAGACATATTTAAAATAAAGCAAGGAGACACGGAACTACTCCGTGAATTTGTAGACAGATTCCAACGAGAAAGAATGCAACTACCAAGGGTGCCTGATAACTGGGCAGCCATGGCATTTGCGAGCAATATAAATGACAAAAGCTCAGAAGCCACGAGAAGACTCAAGGAAAGCTTGAGAGAGTTCCCAGCTACAACATGGAATGATGTTTATAACAGGTACAGTACTAAACTTCGAATAGAGGAAGATACCATTTCTCGTTCAAGGGATGAAGATCATACCAGATCCAGACGTTCTGAATTAGACAGGAAATCAGGTAAAAACAAGTACGATCCTTACATGGGACCCTCGGGACGAGAGACTCGTCCCAGGTTCGAAAACTTTAGGTCAGAATATAGAGGTAAGTTAATTGATTATTTAAAGTCTAACGTAGATTGCTTTGCGTGGTCCCACTCAGATATGACAGGTATCCCACCAGAAGTGATGACTCATAAACTAAATGAAGATCCATCCTTCGTACCTGTTAAGTAGAAGAAAAGAAAGCAAGGACTATTCAAGAACCAAGTTATTGACGAAGAGGTACAGAAACTCTTGAAAATTGGTTCGATACGAGAGGTAACGTACCCTAACTGGCTAGCTAACACTACGGTAGTACCTAAAAAGAATGGAAAATGGAGAGTATGCATAGATTATACTGACTTAAATAAAGAATGCCCCAAATATTCGTTCCCATTACCACATATAGATCAAATGATTAATGCCACCGCAGGTCATGAATTGTTAAGCTTTCTAGATGCGTATTCTGGTTATAATCAGATTAAAATGGATCCCTCATACGAGGAAAAAACCTCCTTTATTACGAACAGGGGGACTTATTGTTATAAAGTCATGCCTTTTGGCTTAAAAACGCTGGAGCCACCCATCAAAGGCTAGTGACCAAGATGTTCCAGGAACATCTGGGAAAAATGATGGAAGTTTACATCGATGACATGCTGGTAAAATCAACACGGGCGGAAGACCATTTCTAGCACCTCTTTATTACCTTTGAAACTTTAGGCAGGTATAATATGAAGTTGAATCCAGAAAAATGCGCTTTTGGCATAGAATCAGGTAAATTTTTGGGTTTCCTTATATCAAACAAGGGAATAGAGGTAAATCCTGCTCAAATTAAAGCTATAGAAGAAATACCTGATATACTAACGAATAAAAAAGAAGTTCAAAGACTAACGGGAAGAATTGCAGCTTTGGGAAGATTTATTTCCAGGTCTTCCGAGAAAAGTTTTAAATTCTTTTCAGTCGTCAAAAATCAAGATCAATTCGAATGGACTGAAGAATGTCAACAGGCTCTCAAATATCTGAAAGCTTATCTATCAAAACCCTCGTTGCTATAAAAGCCGAAGGAAGGGGAGAGGTTGTACGTCTATCTTGCTGTCGCACAAATTGCTATAAGTACAGTATTGGTAAGGAAAGATAAAGGTAAACAATCTCCTATTTATTATGTAAGCAAAAAATTACTAGATGTTGAAACTAGATACCCACATCTAGAAAAGTTAGCCTTAGCTTTAATAATGGCATCTAGAAAATTACGTCCATATTTTCAATGTCATCCAATCACTGTTGTGACTTCATATCCATTAAGAAACATGATATAATATATCAATCTAGGACTGCAATAAAGTCTCAAATTTTAGCTGATTTTGTCGTTGACTTTAGTAATAGCATTGTCCCTGAAGTGGAAAAAGAGTTGCAACTCTTTAACGGTGCTAATACGGGTCTATGGAACCCATTTACCGATGGTTCTTCCAATATAAAAGGTGCCGGTTTAGGCATAGTCTTAATATCACCCACGGGTGAAAAGACACGACAAGCTATCAAATGTTATCCTATAACTAACAATGAAGAAGAGTATGAAGCTATTATTACAGGACTAGAACTGGCACGAGAACTCTCAATCGAGCAAATCACAATAAAAAGTGACTCCCAGCTGGTGGTAAATCAAATGCAGGGGACTTACATCGCTCGAGAGACTCGGATGCAACAGTATCTGGAAAAGGCACGAGAACTCGTGAGACAATTCAAAACGGGGAAGGTAATACAAATACCTAGAGAGGAAAATGCAGAAGCAGATGCATTAGTTAAGCTCGCAGCAGTCACAGAAGTAACAAACAAAGACAATGCAATTGTCGTTCATCTATTCCATTCAGCGATCGACCAAGACAGAAATGAGGTAAATTTCAACAATTTAACCTGGGATTGGAGAAACGAAATCTTAAATTTTTGGCAGAATGGCACTGTACTTGAAGACAAAAAAATAGCTCAAGCACTTCGCCACAAAGTTGCATGGTACTGCCTCATTCGCAACTCATTATATCTCAAGATGTTCAGAGGTCCCCTAGCAAAATGCCTTGGACCTAACCAAACAGAGTTTGTGATGAAAGAAGTCCACGAAGGACACTGTGGAAATCACGCAGGGAGAGATCCTTGGTAAAAACCCTAATCAGAGCTGGGTACTATTGGCCTAAGATGGAAGAAGACGCTGAGAACTTCGTATCCAAATACGACAGATGTCAAAGGTTTGCCAATAACATGCATCGACCCGCGAAATTATTGCATCCAATAATATCCCCATGGCCCTTCATGAAGTGGGGTATGGACATAGTGGGACCTCTTCCCATAGCTGAAGGACATGTACGGTTTTTACTCGTGCTAACCGACTATTTTACAAAATGGGTAGAGGCGGACACTTTCAAACAGGTGCGAGAAAAGTAAGTTAAAAGCTTCTTATGGCGAAACATAATATGCCGCTTTGGAATACCGAAGGAGATCGTATGTGATAATGGCCCACAATTCATAGGCTCGCAAATCACGGAATTCTTCGAAAGTTGGCAAATCAAACGGATTACTTCAATGCCATATCACCCCGTGGCTAACGGTCAAGCTGAGTCAACGAATAAAGTCATCATTAACAATCTAAAGAAGCGTCTAGAAAAAGCCAAAGGAAATTGGCCTGATGAGTTACCAGCGGTATTATGGGCATACAGAACAACTTCAAAAACAACCACGGGAGAAACTTCGTTCGCACTTGTCTATGGCTCAGAAGCCTTAATACCCGTGGAGATTGGCGAACCAAGCATAAGGTTTACAACAGCCACGGAGGATGCAAACAACGATGAGTTGAGCATTAATCTGGACTTACTCGAACAAAGAAGAGAAGCCGCATTAATACGGTTGGAAGCTCATAAACAAATCATAGAGCGTTATTACAACCGTAAAGCTCGCCTCAGATACTTCAAGATTGGGGAATTTGTTCTTAAAAAAGTCTTTCAATCAACGAAAGAAGAAGGTGCAGGAAAGCTAAGTCCAAATTGGGAAGGACCCTACAAAGTCCGAGGCATAGCTGGGAAGGGTGCTTACGAGCTGGAAGCTATGGACGGCAGAATCCTACCAACAAGCTGGAATGCCATCCATTTGAAGAAGTACTACTTCTAAGGAAAAGGAATACCCCCGGTTAGGTATCACACGTTCGATTTTATTTTGAACATTTAAAATTTTACTAACCTTTTTAGAAGATAGGCATAAAGCTAACCCATCACCAGATGATGATATTAGACCTGCAAAGACGCGAGGAAGTAANGGAATAGTCAAGTGCTCGAGATTTCATTCTTCAAAGCTCAAACACTTAGGGGACTATACAGTATGGAAGGCTAAGACGAAGCAAAAAATACTATAAAAAAGTCAAAGGTCGAGCCTAAAGATCCATCTACTCAACAAGTCAAGTGATACGAGCAAAATCGAAAGAGCCAATGACTCAAACACAAAGCCTGATCCAGAAAACCTTCGAACATGTTCAGGTTAAAAGGCAAAATATTAACTACGAGGAAGAAATGCACATCTTTGTATTTATTCAAAAGAAAACTGTTGTAACCAAAAACAGTTGTGGATAAAAGATCATCATCATTGTACTCATTCAAAAACTGTTGTAACTAAAAACAGTTACGAAATCTTTGTACTCATATAGAAAACTGTTATCAAATAAAACAGTTACGGATGAAAGATCAAAATCCTTGTACTTATTTGAAAAACTGCTATCAAATAAAACAGTTACGGATGGAAAAGCATTTCCCTCGTGATTATTGAAGACTGTTATCAACAAAAACAGTTATGGGTAAAAAAAAACCCCAACTTTTGTAAAAACTGTTACAAATGAAAAACAGTTATTCTCTTGTATTAACTCGAAAAAATAGTTGCATACGAAAAACAGTTACGAAATACAAGTGTATATCAAATCTGTTAAAAGAAAACAGTTGCAACATGAGTTTTAGACAATAACCAAACATATGTAAAATGTTGTGAAACTATAAACAAAAACTTTCTTCATAAACATTCTTAAACATGTGAAAAATTCCTATTACTCTATTGCATTATTACACCATTATGAAGTTGAGACGTCTTCTTTATTAAGTGTCGATCAAAAAGGGCCATCTTTTATAAACAAATGCCTACTACAAAAAGGCACGCATTTTATATGCAACACCGTACCTACTATGAAAAAGTATGAGCAATTTCAGCATACTTATGCAAAAACTCAGAGGTAAAACAAAAACCTCGAAAATCAAGCATGCAAAAGACTTAAAAAGAATGTAACAAAAACTCAAAGCAAAAAAGTCATACTTGCATATAAAGCGGCTAAGTAAAAACTAAGTATTAACTAATACTTAGCCGCATATAGTTTTGTACATTGGGGTGCCTCTAAGTTGTCAGTTGGGGACTTTAAAGAGAANAGCAGGATCAGCTTGGGACAAGGGGACTTGAGAAGCAGGAGCCTCACCTTCAGGTGAAGAGAGATTCTTACCTTGTTGAGCCTTCTCCATGGCTTCTTTGATTTTAGCTATTTCAGCATTAAGGTCGAAACCCTCTTGACTCATTTCCGTCAATGTGTCGAGGCGAGAATTCATGTACACCCAACTAACATTGATAGTTGCCGCTTCCTCAAGATCTTCGTAATCATTCTCCCATATCATGATCTTAGCTCTCAGCACGTCCCTCTCAGCTTCAACAGCATCTTTGGCGGCCCTTAAAGGTGCAACAGGCCTCTCTAGGAACTGAATTTTGTCCAAGGCATTGCGAAGATCCTCCTCGGTCTGAGTCAGAGACTGCACAAGCTCGTCTGAGTACTCTTCTTTCTGCTCCAGCAAGGCTTTTAAACTCCTAGATTCTTCTGAGGCACGGGAGAACTGTTCAGCAAATGAAGACTCAAGGATGCTCTTGTCTTTGTCCACCTGGTTAGAAGAAGCCTTCTCCACTGCCAATGCCATGACTCTCATCTGCCGCTCCAAGGTGCGTTTTTCTTATTCTAAGGCTTCCATGTCGAGCCTCAGGCTGTCATATTGCCCCTTTCAATTACCCGTTTCAGCCTGCCACTCCTTTATTTCCTGCTTCGCATTAGAAACCCTCCTCATGAGCTATGTGCCTATAAGATTGATCTACAAAAAGGAAATCAATTAGATACGGCAATTACATGTACAAGAATGAAATGCAAAAGAATGCACTTTACCTTCAAAGAGGAATGCACAATCTCATTAGCCCAAGTAAGAGAACTGTGGCTATCCAGCTTGGTCCTCTCTGTTGGGTCTATCAAGGGCTTCAGCCACACATCAGGCTGGCCAAATTTCTTAAAAAGACTCCCAGTAGCCGGGACTTCGATTAGCACATGCCTCATCTCTCTGCTGGAAGACTCTACTTCTCTAACAGGAGGAGGCATGGAAGCAGGCTGAGATGAAGAAGCCACGGGCAATGAAGTCTGAGGAGATGAAAAAGCCACAGGCAAAGCAGCAACGGGAGCAGTAATAACCAAGGGATTAAAGGACATAACATGAACAGATGAAGGAGTTCTACTAAAAGAAGGAGGAAAAACAGCCAAGGGAGCTTCATTAACATCAGGGCCAAAGCATTCATGGAACAAGTGATCCACATAATCATGCACAGGAGAGGGAGAAACATCCTCGGAGGTAGAAGTTCGGACTTCAGGTACGGGAGGCACAACCACGGGTGTAGACTCATCGTCTGAAATTACCCTCCTTCTACGCGACCTATGCACCAAAGTGCCCTCCTCTTCTTCCTCCTCTTCCGAGGTCCTAGTTCCACCAGCCTTTCTCTTAGAAGACAAAGATCCTGAAATAATTTCCTGGGCCTGAGCCAGGGACATTTTGGAAACAGACGCAGAAGACACTCCACGTATAGGAAACCCTATCAAAAATAAAGGGTTAAAACGAGAAAGAGATTCGAGCAAGGAAAGAAATGAAAAAGCTTCACTTACCGTGAGTTTTCACTTTCCAACCGTACTTCCCGGAAAAGTAATTCCAAGACCTTTCCTCCAACAAAGAAATCGACAACAACTTTTCTACCCAATCACGGATACCGGAGCCATTCTCAACAGTACCCATGATTGCTGAAAGAAGAAGAAACAGCTACGGGTCAAGATGAGTAAGCTTCGCGCTCGCGATCAGGACGTCCCATTTGCGATGTAGAGTTTTGGACTGAAGAAATTACTTTGCGAACGTGAGGATTATTCCGCATTCGCGAAGAAGGGATAACTAGGCAGAATATAACCTTTCAAAATCGAGGGTTTGGCCATTTTTAACATAACTTAAGATAGAGAGCTCGAATTCGTACGAAATTTTGAGGGATTTTTAGAGACATCGATTGGGTAACGATTCTTCACTTGTTTTTGGTTATATCCCACTAATCTATCATTAATTCCATCCTTTAATTTCGGATTTGGGTTGAGAAAATTGAAAAAAAAGGGGAAAAGTTCTTCAACCTAATTTGAGTTTTCATTGAAATTTTGACGACGAATTTGAGTAATTTTGGATCGAGTGAACTCGTGGGTGAATGGGTGTTCGTAATTTGTGACTTTTACCCGATTCAAAGACGTGGTCCAGGGTCGACTTTTCAGGGCGATTTTCAAAATTCTTGTTGAAGTCTTGATTTCATTAATTAGATTAGTCTTTTATAGTTATATTTATGATATGTAATTGTTTTTTTTGTAGATTTGGGCCATTCAGCATCATATAATCGAGGAAAGGGCATTCTTATTGATTGATTGAGTTGGGTTCGAGGTAAGTGGCTTGCTTAACCATGTGTGGGGAAATCCTCTTAGGATTTGTTACTGTTATGATATTTTTGTGATATGTGAGCACCGTGTACATGAGGTGACGAGTGCGTACACGGGTTAATTATTGAAAAACAATTTGGTTTTCACTGAGTAGTAGCCTGTTACACCGAGAGATCCCCCGTTGAGTATTTACTACGAGACGGTATCTCGGGAGCGCCCCTCTATTTTATCTCATTGTGTTGTTTGTTATTTCTCTGTGAATTCTTTCTATTAGGTTCTCCTTCTTTCTTCATTTTATTATATCATATGTCTTATTATTATATCCTAGTAGGTTCCGAACCTGACCTCGTCACTACTCTACTGAGGTTAGGCTTTGGCACATACCCGATACCGTTATGGTGTACTCATGCTACTCTTCTGCAAATGTTTTGTGTGCAGATCCAGGTACTTCTTATCAACCTCGTTATTAGTGAGCAACGATACTTTGTAAACTTTAAGGTATTTTTACGCGTCCGGAGACCTCGGATTCCCCCTCTATTCCCTCTTATGTCGTTTACCCTTTATGTACTTTCTTAGACTCTAGTGTATAGAGATACTAGTTTTCTTCTGTAGCTTGTGACTAATGATTTTTCAGGTGTTGGGAACTTTGTGTGTACTCTAGTGTTGGGTTACTTGTACATACTGAGTGACATTTTATCATTTTATAGTTACCTGTTGCACTCTAGTTGTTAAGTTCTGTTTTCATTTCTATTATTCTGCAATTAGTTAGGCTTACCTAGTCGTAGAGACTAGGTGCCGTCACGACGTCTCGCGGAGGGAGATTTGGGTCGTTACAAGTTGGCATCAGAGCTCTAGACTCATAGGTTTCATAAGTCACAAGAAAGTTTATTAGAGTCTCGCAGAGCGGTACGGAGACGTCTGTACTTATCTTTGGGAAACTATAGAATTGTTAGGAAAAGTTACACTTTAGTGATTCCTTGTCGTGTTAAATTTGTTGATCTCGAAATTATAAACTTCTATCTTCTATTCTCTCACAGATGGTGAGGACACGTGTAGGCGGATCTGTGACCAGGCACCCACGCCCCCTGCTAGAGCCGCGAGAGACCAGAGTTGGGTAGAGGATGAGAACGTCCACGTGGTGTAGCTAGAGCACCCGCATAAGCTACTATGGAGGAGCCCCCAGTAGCTCCAACTGGAGGGCAGACACCCGAGGTACCTGTTGCTGCACCAGCCCTCCAGGAGACTCTAACCCAGTTTTTGAGCATGTTCAGCACCTTAGCTCAGGCTGGATTGATTCCACTTGCTCCTGCCACATCTCAAGTCGGGGGAGGAGCACAGATTCCCGTGGTCCGTACCCCAGAGCAGCAGGTTCAGGTCGACTAGGTTTCATAGATTATACCGATGCAACCAATTGCTCTAGTTCAGCCCGAGGTTAGAGCAGCAGCTTCTGAGGCAGAGCAACTCAGACTTGAGAGGTACAAGAAGTACCACCCTCCGATCTGTCGTGTTTTGTTGTTCTTAGTGGTTTTGAGACCAGAGCCGACTTATTATTTCCTAGTATGGTCATGACTGGTTATCGCCCTATTATGCTATTTTTGATTGTCATGCCAAGACCGTGATGCTAGCAATGCCAAGATTACCACGATTAGAGTGGAGAGGTACCCTAGAGTATACTCCCAGCAGAGTCATTACATTTCTTAAAGCTCAACGAATGGTTGAGAAGGGGTTTGACGCGTATCTAGATTATGTGATAGATGTGAGTGTTGATACCGGTACAGTTGAGTCAGTTTCAATAGTGGTGGATTTTCCAAATGTATTCCTAGATGATCTTTTGGGCATGTCGCCCGACAAAGATATTGACTTGCCGGACACTCAGCCCATCTCCATTCCTTCATATCGTATGGTTTCTCCTTAGTTGAAGGAGTAGTTGCATGAGTTGCTTGATAAGGGCTTCATTCGGCCCAGTATGTCAACTTGGGGTGCTCCGATCTTATTTTTGAAGAAAAATGATGGTTCTATGCGTATGTGAATCGATTATCACCAGTTGAACAAAGTTAAAGTGAAGAATAAGTATCCATTGCCTCGTATCGATGATCTATTTGATTAGTTGCAAGGTGTCAGAGTGTTTTCCAAGATTGACTTACATTCAGGCTATCATCAGTTGAAGATTTAGGAGCCACATATTCCGAAGACTGCTTTCAGGACTCGGTATGGTCACTACGAGTTCCTTGTGATGTCTTTTGGGCTGACCAACGCCCCAACAACATTTATGCACTTGATGCACAGTGTGTTCTGGCCCTATCTTGACTTATTCGTCATTGTGTTTATTGACGATATTTTGGTGTACTCCCGGACTTGGGAGGATCACGACCAGCACATGAGGACTGTTCTTCAGACCTTGAGAGAAAAGAAGTTATATACAAAATTTTCAAAGTGTGAGTTTTGGCTAGACTCAGTGGCATTCTTAGGTCATGTGGTGTCGAGTGATGGGATCAAGGTGGATCCAAATAAGGTTGAAGCAGTGCACAGTTGGACTATACCGTCCTCAACTACGGAGATCCAGAGTTTTCTTGGGTTGGCTGGATATTACCATCGATTTGTAGAGGGTTTCTCATCTATTGCAGCACCTATGACCAGGCTGACCTAGAAGGGTGCTTCGTTCAGGTGGATAGAGAAGTGTGAGGAGAGATTTATGAAGCTCAAGACAGCTTTGACTACATCCCCAGTATGGGTACTACCTACAGGGTCAGAATCTTGTATTGTATATTGTGATGCGTCGCGGATCGTTCTCAGCGCGGTGTTGATGCAGGACGTTAGGGTGATTCCCTACGCGTCCAGACAGCTGAAGGTGTATGAAAAGAGTTATCATGTCCACGACCTTGAGTTAGCAGCTATTGTTCATGCCTTGAAGATTTGGCGGCACTATTTGTACGGTGTCCCTTGTGAGATCTACACCGATCACCAGAATTTGTAGCATCTATTCAAAAAGAAGGATATTAACTTGCGCCATCGGAGGTGGTTGGAGCTACTTAAGGACTATGATATCACCATTTTGTACCATCCCGGGAAGGCAATGTGATGGCCGATGCCTTGAGCTGCCGGGCGGAGAGTTTGGGTAGCTTAGCAAATCTACCAGAAGCGGAAAGGTCATTGGAGTTGGATGTTCAGGTGTTAGCCAACTAATTTGTTAGATTGGATATTTCTGAGCCAAGTCGTGTGTTGGCTTGTGTGGTCTCTCGGTATTCTCTTTATGATCGTATCAGGGAGCATCAGTATGATGACCCATATCTGCTTGTCCTTAGAAACATGGTTCAGCACGGTGATGCTAAAGAGGTCACTATTAGATATGATGGTGCATTGAGGATGCAGGGCAAACTATGTGTACCCAAGGTAGATGGTTTGCGTGAGTTGATTCTCCAAGAGGCTCACAGTTTGCGGTACTCTATTCATCAGGGTGTCGCGAAGATGTATCAGGACTTGAGGTTGCATTACTGGTGGAGGATAATGAATAAGGACATAGTGGAATATGTAGCTCGGTGTCCAAATATCCAGCAGGTAAAGTGTGAGCATCAGCGGCGAGGTGGATAAGAAGTTATAAATTCCAGAGTGGAAATGGGAGCGGATCACTATAGATTTTGTTGTTGGGCTTCCACGGACTAAGCGAAAGTTTGATGCAGTTCGGGTGATTGTGGATAGGTTGACCAAGTCAGCTCATTTCATTCCTATGATGACTACTTACTCTTCCGAGTAGCTTGCTCGAGATTATATCTGCGAGATTGTCAGGCTTCATGGCGTGTCGGTATCTATCATCTCTGACTGGGGTACACAATTTACATCACGGTTCTGGAGGGTCGTACAACATAAGTTAGGTACTCGAGTTGAGTTGAGCACAACATTCACCCTCAAACGGACGGACAGTCCGAGCGCACTATTGAAATATTAGAGGATACGCTTCGTGTGTGTGTGTGAGGGATTTTGGAGGTTCTTGGGATAAGGTCTTTCCACTTGCGGAGTTGCCTACAAAAATAGTTAACAGTCGAGCACTCAGATGGCACCGTATGAGGCTCTATATGGTAGGCGGTATCGGTCTCCAGTGGGTTGGTTAGAGCTGGGCAAGGCTAGGCTATTATGTATAGACTTGGTTCAGGATGCTCTGGAAAAGGTTAAGGTGATTCAGGATCGAATGCAAACAGCATAGTCTAGACAGAAGAGTTATGTGGATCCAAAGGTTCGCGATGTTTCATGGTTTTAGAGCAGGTACTGCTCGGGGTGTCACCCATGAAGGGTGTTATGAGGTTCAAAAAGAAGTGCAAGCTGAGTCCAAGGTTTATTGGCCCATTCGGGGTGTTGCGACATGTTGGGGAGGTTGCTTATGAGCTTGCATTTCCTCCTATCCTAACAGGAGTCCATCCGGTATTTCATGTTTCTATGCTCCGAAAGTATCACGACGATCTGTTTCATGTGTTGGATTTTAGCTCAGTCCAGTAGGACAAGGATTTATCTTATGTTGAGGAGTCGGTGGCTATTTTGGAAAGGCATGTTCAAAAGCTAAGGTCAAAGGACATTGCTTCAGTAAAGTTTCTATGGGGGAGGAGGTCAGCTGGTCGAGGAGGCGACTAGGGATACCGAGCATGATATGAGCAGCCATTATCCTCATCTTAAATTAGTTATACCAGCATGTGTAGTTATCCTTTTTAGACTAATTTCGCATGTATACATGTCTTAAAATGCTTATTTGGAATCTGTGCAGCATGTTTAGTTGAATCCATGCCTTTACTTGATTTGTATCAACCTTAGTTGTAGAGTTCTTGTAGTTAATTTCTTTTTCCACCGATTTGAGCTATGTGTTTACTTTTGGGACTACGAGGTTGTACCTCGGGAGATCTTCCCACACATTTACTTTTGGGACTACGAGGCAGTACGTCGAGAGTCACCCTGCCCATTTACTTTTGAGACTACGAGGCGATACCTCGGGAGATCTCTTTGCATATTTATTTTTGGGATTACGAGACGATATCTCGGGAGCGCCCCTGTTGTTTATGTCACTGTGTTGCGTTGTTATTTCTCTGTGAATTCTTTCTATTAGGTTCTCCTTCTTTCTTCATTTTATTTTATCATCTGTCTTATTATTATATCCAAGTAGGGCCCGAACCTGATCTCATCACTACTCTTCCGAGGTTAGGCTTGGCACTTACTGGGTACCGTTGTGGTGTACTCATTCTACTTTTCTGCACATGTTTTGTGTGCAGATGCAAGTACTTCTTATCAGCCTCGTTATCACTGAGCAGCGAGACTATGGAGACTTCAAGGTATTCTGCCTACGTCCGTAGACCTTGGAGGCCCCCTTTATTCCCTCATATGTTGTTTACCCTTTCCGTATTTTCTTAGACTTTGGTGTATAGAGAAACTAGTTTTCTTCTGTAGCTTGTGACTTATGATTTCTCGGGTTTTGGGAACTCTGTGTATACTCTAGTACTGGGTTACTTGTACATGTGGAGCGGCATTTTATCATTTTATAGTTATATGTTGCAGTCTAGTTGTTAAATTCTATTTTCATTTATGGTATTCTGCAATTTGTTAGGCTTACCTAGTCGTAGAGACTAGGTGTCGTCACAACGTCTTATAGAGGGAGATTTGGGTTGTGTAATTTATGTCTGAGCTTGAGTAGTACTTTTCTCTTAGTGCTTGAGTAATGAATAAAATAGCAGACTTTCTGACACCTAAGATCAGGGTTGTGACTTTGTATATACCTTATTCTTATTTTGTCGTCCGTTATGATCATGTATGTCTTAGAGTAGAATTGATCCATCTTGGTTGATACTACTAGTACCATGTGGGGTGAGGATTTCTTACATATATTCCATGTTTTGCATCTCTGTTTAGAGCTTTCCCTTCATGTTATTGAAGCGAAATAAAAGTGTTGCTCTGTTTAGAAAATGATAATAGGCTTTCTTTGATATGTCTTGTGAATTTTAGCCTTTTTAGATGTTGTACCACTAGTTAACCCTTTGAGCCTGTAGCCTTTTGTTTGGAAGCCGTATTTTGACTTGATTATTTTGTTGAATCCCTAGTATTTGCACCCTACTTATTTGAGCGTTGTTTCTTAGATTATGATATTAATTGATAAATTTGAAGAAATAGATGATTAAGTGAAAAATGGTGACCAATGATAGCTGCAAAGTGATGAAAAGGCCCTCGTGAAAAGAATGTGACATGAAAAAAAAAAAGAGAATGAAAAGAAAAATATATTTATTTTGAAAAAAAAGAAAAAGAAGTGTTCTTGATATGGGGGAAATACTTGTGAAACAATTGACGAAAAGAGGGCTGAAAAATAAAATTAAGAGATGAAAATAATGGGTGAAGAAGTCTAAAACTGCAAAGTGCTTAGGGAAGAATTCACTATTATATAGTTCTCCTACCTGTCCCCTAGCCAACATAACAACCCGCTAAAGTCTTATTTGATTCTATTCAAGCATACTTAATTAGTAGAGATGTACATAATGGGCAAGCTTATGGTTCTTTGTGCATAAATGTGAATTCGTTTATAAGCGCGAGAGTTGTTCTTTGATGCTAAGTCCTTAAATTATATTCATTCTTTGATTTGAGAGTATGGACTATTTATTCTTGTGAGGGCACTGGTTTGATGAAAGATAAGTGATGTTATTAGCTTTATTTGACATAGTAGGTGAACGAGCTTAAATTTGGTGAGTTAGAGTCCCTATCTAAGGTTAGGAGGTTAGAAGTTTGTTGTTTGTTTGTGACTTGTATATCTTGCACGATAATCAGGAAGTGTATATCTGATGGTTTGAGTTGCTATAGAGCATAATTATTAATATCAACCGAAGTGGTGGTGTTTCTAGGCTTGATTAATTGAGAGTGGTTTTATTGCTTACTCGAGGACGAGCAAGAGTTTAAGTGCGAGGTTGTGATATTCGTCCAAAAATACATATATTTACCCATTATTGCCTCACATTCTAGTACTTTTGATTGTCTTTATTAACCATTGTTAACTCACATTCTAGTACTTTTAATTATCGTTTGAGTATTAATTATATCAATTTGTGCTTAATATTATATTTTAACTTGTAGGAATAAAGCGGTGTGAAAATAAAGTTTGGAGCAAAATTAAATAAAATGCGGAAGAAAAAAAGAAAGAAAATAAACAAAAAAGACAAAGGGGGACACTCTTTGGTGTTTGCCCCCACCCCAACCCCAAATGTAGGACACTAAAAAGGGAATCCAATTCAAGCTAATAACAGAGTTGAAAGCAAGCAAAATCGCAAATCGCTCACTGCCTCCGGCGCCAGGGCTAGCGTGAGACGCTGACCTGGACCCTGCATGGGGGACTTTTCCTAGTTCGCTCGGGACAAGGTTATTTCAGTCCTACATGATTTCAACTTGTATAAAAGGGGCTCTAAACTTAATTTGGAGGATATCTAAGATACTTTGAAGGAAAATTCACGTGGAGGAGCACACACCACGATTGGAGTAGGCTTCTAACTAGTTTTTCTTCTCTTCTCTTCTTTTAGTTTCATAGTTTATAAGTTCTAGAGTTTTGGGTGCTACATTGACGTTGTAGTTTAAAGCTCGAATTGTTCTTATTATTTTATCTATTGGTTTATTAATTCAATCTTAAACTTAATTATTTGATTGCTTGATCACCAATTGAATATTGTCTACGAATCTAGGATTGAACTCGGGAGAGAGACTAGATTGCATATAAGATTGAGTATAACAAGATCTTGAACTTGAGCATCGGGGACGGATTTGCGGTTAGAAGAGGAATTTACCTAATAGTCTTGCTTGGTTATTATACGAGAATTACTAATGCGTTCTTGTTAATCCTAATTTCATAGGAATATAGGCATTAGGTTAATTAGATTGAATAGACGAGCAGTACTACGGAAGAATGCTACGAGCAATATTAACCCTGTCAATCAATAAACTAGATAAATTAATTAGAAAATTTAAGTGGAAGACTCAACGAGATTGTTAGCTAACCCATAGCTCTAGAATATCGGCTCTCATTGAATTCGTGTCTAATTTCGCCAACTTGTTCCTTTAATCTCTTTGTTTGCTACTCTAGATTAGTTGTAGTTAATTAATCACACTTTAGAAAATCGCTTGAATAGATAAAGTGTCTTAGTTTAATTTAGTTGATAGTTAATCACAAGTCCCTTTGGGTACGATATTTGGATTTACAATCTCATATTATTATTTGTCGACCACGTATACTTGCATGTGCGTTTGGGAGCAACAATAGTCTACTCTATGTACCTTTCAAAGGTACTAATCAAATACTTCTCTGAAAATTTGCATAGTTTAAATATACCTTTTCACTGTTATTTTATTTTCACCTGAGACAGGGCGTCGCGTCAGTTGCTTCTGAACCGCTTCAACTAGTTGTTTCTTAATCATATCATGATAATCCTAGCATCGTCTCTTGGATGTATTTGTGATTAAATTTTCATAATTGCTCTGTTGTCGTTTATTTCATATATATTTTGGATATGTGCTAATTAACTACTCTTGGATAAGTCCTGATCTTGGATCTTTAATAATGATGTACTTTAGAATCTAAGTACTTTACCTACCACTTAGTTGGATAACAACATTCAAACAATTATGATCTCGTACCTATCCTTGGTAATCGCAACAAAGAGGGTTGTTGACGGTCTCTAGACTTGGTAATAGCTTCCCTATTTATTTATTTTTAAATCAGCAGCGCTTCCCTATTTGTTTGTGCACCTATTCAAGGGGATCTCTTTACAACCCTAATTGCTAATAATTCACATCGTCGATTTCATTTAACCGTACACAACATAATTAGACATGTTCTGCCAGTTCTTCAGCTTTGTTACCCTGATGCTTACAATTGATTTCCAAATCGGATGAAGAAAAATGACACATATGCTAGAAATGAGACAATGTTTGCAAATTAAACATTTTAAAATCAGATCATATTACGTTATGAAACAACATAGTTTATGTAACAAAAATATGAAGGCTTTTTCGAATGAGAACTGGCAAAGGCCATGTAATAATTAATGTTTTCCACCAAGAGAATAAGAATGTCTACCACACTTGCAAGTTACAACATCGGAATGGTTCGTGCTCTTTTCTTAAAAAAAGAAAATCTCAGAGCCAGTAGTAGACTCTTAATCGAGTATATTATCTTAATCATCGTATAACACTCAAAATTTATGAATTTCCCTTTCGATTGAGGATTATTATCGTTATTTCTACAGGAAATTAACTTCTTTTTTCTTAGACTAAAATTTTTCAAGAAAATGAAATTTTTGTAAATCATTCTGTCGGACACAGGAATAAAAACTAAATTTATTGACTCGTACTAGTGCCCACATGAAAATAGGAGTACGATGTACTATAATATATGGCTGGGTAAAAATCTAATATTATTCTTATGATTTGGATACAGAAAGAGTAAAAATATGTCTTTCCCTATTAAAACAAAAAAAAAATGGCGAAAAGAAGGTAATTAGGAGAGAGTCATCCGTGATCCAGTGATAAGGAGACCTCCTAAATTAATCACGTGTTGATCTCTCTTTTTATTACATGTGTGTAATTCGCAAGAAAAATAGAGAGAGAGGGAGACAAAGATGGATGGGGGTTCATTCTCATCAAGCATAGGAGATTCAATAGATTTTGAGGAGAAAGATCTATCACTTAGCGATAAGCTCAAAGTCTTTAAAGGTTCTGCTTTTGATCCTGAATCTTATGTTACCAATCGATGCCGTCACATGAGCGAAAAGGTAATTAATTAACCTACTCTCTGCATTATTATATCCCCATGCATATTCATGCACGGTTATTCATACCAATTATGTGGTACATGAATTTCTCCTAGGTTCGAGCTCCCACACTTTGGGAGTTGAGAATTTTTCTGCGGAGTGCACTTGGAGGCTTAGCTGCACGAATTCAGATTAGTTGACTAATATAATGATGTAATCTAAATAGTTTCAACCTCTTGTAGATGTACTTAATAGATGCACCAACAATTTTTCATTAAACTACTTATCAATAATTTCTTCTATCTCTACTTAATTAAGATGAAAGCCGATAAGAAGTGCATCTTGTTTGGAATGACCATTGCCAAAAAAAGGGGCCAAGCTCGTCTATGCCCTTATTTGGCTTCAAAAAGCATTAGAAACCCTTTTTTAACTTGCAGAGTAATCAAGGAATAGAGGCAACCATCACGGAGAGGAATTATTTTCTCTCTATCCAGCTCCTCACGATATAGGCTTTATAGAGGCTTCTCACAAAGGATTAGCTTTCTGCTCGGACTTGAGATCCTTCATCTGGTTGGCTGGCTGTCTTAAATAAAAATAATGCACGTAAAGATAAGATGGCTTTGAGGTTCACCGAAAAACGAAGAACTTTTTTCTTTCTTTTCATCCAAACCTTACTGAACAATGGGTTGTGTACATGTGGATTAACTTTTATTTCCTCTCACAAAGTGCATTGCCCTTTTAAGTTTTCTTTGCTTGGGGTCCAAAGATACAAGTTTTAAATGTCTATTTTTTATCTTTTCATTGTTATCAGACACGTAAGCCATCGGTCTGTTCTTGTTAAATATGACAGGGAGATGGAATTCTTAGAAAATATAACGTGATTGTTATAGGAAATTCGAATTTGCAATTGTTGATCACGGTCTGAAAGAGAAAGTTTAATTCGTTTCTAGGAGTGTTTCTATTTTGAAGTTTCAGTGATGTGATTAGTCTATTTCTTAAGAGTATGAAATCTGTTGACATGTTATTGTTGAAAAGTGAAGCTACGATTATTCATATGTTTAGTTGAGAATTTGCATGCTTTATTTATTCTATGCTAGCCTTCAACCTATATAAACTAGTAGCTTTATTTTGCTGAAAACAAATGTATAAGGTAAAGAAATTCGTTGTTTTTCTTTTATAGGAAATAAGGCATTTATGTCATTACCTTGTGGATTTGAGAAAGGCTTCCGCAGAGGAAATGCGGAAAAGTGTTTATGCAAATTACGCTGCTTTCATACGGTAAGTAAACGCTGACAACGTATTTCAAAGCTAGTACCTGCCCAAGTGACCATAGAATGATTAAATGTGATTATTCAAATTATTAGTCTATTTCATAAAGATCTACACATTTTAATATTTTCTTAATAAGAAGTATTTATAGTCACACAAATATTATGTGTGGTTTCAGACCATATGTTTCAAAAGTTTTACAGTCACACAAATTTTATGGCTTATTTAAGACCACATATCTAAAAACTCTTCCATTCTTTATTAAAATTTGTGCCAAGTCAAACTAAAATAATCTTTTTGAAACAGTGGGAGTACTAATTAAGAGGCAACTGTGTTGGGGGAAAAAATAATATTCCCGCCCAGGAATAATATCCACGGCAAATAATAATAACACAAGAGAGTAACAACGACACCAAATCTTTTAACGGGATAAAATATAATACTCGTGCTGAGCAATATAACCACTATAATATTACAACTTAGTAGTGCCAAGAGGCTACTACAACTACGAAAGAAATAACACTCTTTATTTTAAAAACCTCACTACAATATTACTCCCACTCAATATTTATTTCACAGACTACAATCTGTGGATTACTCTCTCTATGCTCTATTGCTCTCTCTGATTTTGGTGTGTTTTCAATGAGGAACGAATAGTTCCTTTTATAGGCAAATTTGTCATCCAGGCGAACCAATCAGATTTGGTTCTTGCAAGTTGAAAGATTGGTAACAACTAAAAACCAAAACCAATTTGTTATGGTTTTGCACTTGATTTTTGCAGCGCCTACCATGGCCTTCTTTTCCTCCAATCCTCTTTTCTCTGTTTTTCTTCTTTTTATTCAATATGAACCCCACAAATCTCTCCCTTAATTTTGGTTTTTTTTCTTTATTCTGAGAGAGTATCTCAATCTCTGAAAATCTTCAGACTTGAGAGGCTTTGTGAAGATATCTGCAACTTGATCATGAGACTTCACATATTTGAGCTCGACTTCCTTCTTGGCAATGCATTCTCTGATGAAGTGATACCTTGTGTCTATATGCTTGCTTCGATCATGATACACCAGATTCTTCGCGAGTGCTTGTGCGAATTTGTTGTCAATACAAATCTCTGCAGCTTCAATTTGTGGTAAATTAAGCTCCTTCAATAATCTTCTCAGGCAAATAGCATGACATGTACATGATGTTGCTGCTACATATTCGGCTTCACAAGTCGAGAGAGTAACAATTGATTGTTTCTTTAAACTCCAAGAAATAACATAATCACCCAAGAAAAATACAAAGCCAGTCGTACTTTTTCTATCATCAATATCTCCCGCATAATCACTATCACAATATCCCATAAGGTTGAAATCATTAGAAGAATAATAAAATAACCCAAAGTCAATCGTACCTTTTAGTTACCAAAGAATTCTTCTAGTGACTTTCAAATGAGTGGAAGTAGGAGCTTCCATGAAACGGCTTACTACTCCAACTGCAAAGAGTATATCTGGCCTGGTACAAGTCAAGTACCTCAAACTTCCCACAAGACTTTTAAAAAATGTGGGATCCACTTTTTCTCCTTCATCAAACTTGGACAATTTTGTCCCACTCTCCATCGATGTGTTCACGGGGTTGCAATCGAGCATGTTGAACCTATTCAATATCTCTTTTTTATATCCTTCTTGAGAGATAAAAATGCCATCCTCCATTTGCTTCACTGCTAGACCCAAATAGTATGACATGAGCCCTGCGTTTGTCATCTCGAACTCACGGGACATATCTTTCTTAAAAGCTTCAAACAAACTTGGGTTATTACCCGTGAAAATAAGATCATCAACATAAGACAAACAAGTAAGATATCTCCATTAGTATGAACTTTAAGGTAAAGAGCATATTCATGGAGACAACGAGTAAACCCATTGTCTTAAAAATATTTGTCGATGCAACTGTTCTATGCTCGTGGGGCTTGCTCTAATCCATATAAAGCTTTCTTCAACCGCAACAATTTATATTCGTGGTTTTTTTACCAAAAAGCTCAATGGTTGTTCAACATAGACTTCTTCTTCAAGATAGCAATTCAAGAAGGCTGACTTGACGTCTAGTTGATGGATCTTCCACTTCATTTGCACCTCCAAAGAGATCAGCAAACGAATTGTCTCCATGCGGGCAACAGGTGCATAGATTTCTTCATAGTCAATGCCTTGCCTTTTCTTATAGCCTTTATCCACAAGTCGTGCCTTGTGTTTCTCCACAGCTCCATCAACATTCTTCTTTATTTTGTATACCCATTTCACTCCAATTGCTAGATGATCCTTGGGAAGAGTTGTTAACTCCCAAGTGTTGTTCTTCTCTATTGAATCGATCTCCTCCTTCATGGCTTGTCTACATCCTTTGTCTGTAATAGCTTCATCAAAGTTCTTTGGTTCACTGTCAGCAAAGAGACATAAAAAATCAAAATTAGTAACTTCTTCTGTATCCTCATAGAGCTCTTGACTACTCCTTGTCCTTTGCGATTGTTCATTTGAACTTTCTTGAGAAGAGGGAGATGCAACATTTGTTGGAGAAGGAGGCGGAGTTGTATCCTGCATAGGTTCCACGGTCTCTAGTTCTTCTTCATCACCAAAGTATGAAAGAAAATCATATGAAATTTCTTCCTGAGCTTCCCAGTTCCATGCCAGTTCTTCATCAAATTCAACATCGCGACTTACCATCACCTTCCCGCTGCTTGGGTTGTATAACTTGTAGCCTTTTGAACTCGTATCATCGCCAGCAAATACATGCTTGACACTTCGATCATCAAGCTTCGCTCTCCCTTGATGTGGAACATGAGCATAGGCTATGCTCCCAAAGATTCTCAAATTCTTGACACTTAGATTTCTTCCACTCCATGCTTCTTGAGGGGTTTGATCTCTAATATTTCTTGTTGGAGACCTGTTGTTCAAATAAACTGCACAAGAAACAGCTTCGGCCCAAAATTAGTTGGGCATACTTTTAGCTTTCAACATACATCTAGCCATATTAAGAATCGTTCGATTCTTTCTCTCTGCAACTCCATTTTGTTGGGGTGAATAAGGTACCGTTAGAGGGCGACGATTCCATGAGATTGACAAAAGTCATTAAATTCTTTTGAAGTGAATTCGCCTCCTCTATCGGACCTTAGAGCTTTAATTCCATAGTAACTTTCTTTCTCCACAAGTACTTTGAAATTTTTAAAAGCAGCAGAAGCTTCAGATTTTTGGTTCAAGAAATAAATCCAAGTCTTTCTACTAAAGTCATCAATGAAGAGTAGAAAGTATTTACTTTTACCACAGGAAGGTGGATTGATTAGCCCACACACATCAGTGTGAACAAGCTGGAGCGGTTTGGTTGATCTTGACATGGCCTCCTTTGGAAAACTCCTCCTTGCATGTGTTTCCAAGAAGACAAGCTTCACACAGTTGATTGGGATGACTTAATTATGGTATCCCATGCACCATGTTCTTTTCTCTCATTGATTTGAGCGCGTCAAAATTCAAGTGCCCAAATCGCATGTGCCAACACCATGATTTATCTTGCACATTAGCCTTCAAACACTTTGGATCAATTGTCTTAAGATTCATAGAGAATAATCTATTCTTAGCCATATGCACTTTAGCATTTAGAATTCCACTTGAATCTCTAAAGCAAAGATGCATATTTTTCATGTGGATTTCATATTCCTTTTCAAGAAGTTGGCCCAAACTTAAAATATTACTTTTTAATTTTGGGACATAATAAACATCTTGAATTAGCTTGTGACTACCATCTTTACAGGAGATCAAAATCGCACATATCCCTTCGATTTGAATCTTTGAGGTATCTCCAAAGGACACATTATCTCTCATCGTTTTATTGATCTCCACAAACTTCTCTTTGCATCCACACATATGATTGCTTGCTCCATTGTCCAAATACCACGAGCTGCAATCATCCATGTTTTCTTCCTTGAGTGCCATCAACAATGTTGACTCAACTTCTTCTTTGTTGTCATCAACAAGGTTAGCTTTTTCTTCAACATTGCTACGACATTCCCAAGAGTAATGGCCAAATTTATGACAATTATAACACTCAATTTTGGATTTGTCATACCTTTGTCAATTATTTTCTTGGTAGTAGCCACATCCTCTTCCTCCTCTGTGTCCACGACCACGACCTCTGAATGTCTGGTGGATTTTAACTTCATTGTTGAAGTTGTTATCGTTACTTCTTCCTCTTCCATGACCGCCACGGCTTCGTCCTCATCCGTTCCCTCGATAGCTTTTTTCACCTCCATAATCCTTAAAGGATGCGTGAGTTTTGAGAAGTTGCTCCAATGTCACTTCTTGTCTCCTCTTGATCTTCTCTTCATGGGCCTGTAAAGAACCCTCCAATTGCTCCACTGTCATAGAGTCTAAATCTTTAGACTTCTCAATAGCACACACCACAAAATCAAATTTAGGTGTTAAAGTGTGAAGGATCTTTTCTACTACACGGACATCTTCTATGTCCTCCCTGTATTTTCTCAGTTGATTTACAATAGCCTTTACTTTTGAACAATAATCCGAAATGCATTCGGATTATTTCATTTTTAAAAATTCAAAATCATCCTTAGAGTTTGAAGTTTTACCTTCCTCACCTTATCAACTCCTTGAAGAGAATTTTGTAAAATCTCTCAAGCTTCCTTTGAGGTGGTAGCATCTGCCACCTTTTCAAACATGGCATCATCCAAACATTGGTGGATGAGCGTGAGGGCTTGTTGATCCTTCTTCCTTGTCTTTGCCAAGACATCTTTTTCATTTTGAGGTAGAGTTTCCTCATTATCGGGTTTTGCATTTCCTCTGTCTATGATTTCCCACACATTTTGGGAGCCAAGAATGACTTTCATACGTAGACACCATTTTTCATAATTATCTTTTGTGAGACGGGGGTACCGAAAAGACAGTGGATCATTATTCGCCATGGCTCTGATACCACGTTGTTGGGGGGGAAAATAATATTTTCGCCCATGAATAATATCCACGGAAAATAATAATAACACAAGAGAGTAACAACGACATCAAATCTTTTAACGAGATAAAATACAATACCCGTGCGGAGCAATATAACCACTATAATATTACAACTTAGTAGTGCCAAGAGGCTACTACAACTACGAAAGAAATAACACTCTTTATTTTAAAGGCCTCACTACAATATTACTCCCACTCAATGTTTATCTCACAGACTACAATCTGTGGATTACTCTCTCTACGCTCTATTGCTCTCCCTGATTTTGGTGTGTTTTCAATGAGGAACGAATAGTTCCTTTTATAGGCAAATTTGTCGTCCAGGTGAACCAATCAGATTTGGTTCTTGCAAGTTGCAAGATTGTAACAATTAAAAACCAAAACCAATTTGTTATGGTTTTGCACTTGGTTTTTGCAGCTCCTAGCATGGCCTTCTTTTCCTCCAATCCTCTTTTCTCTTTTTTTCTTCTTTTTATTCAATATGGACCCACAAACTGATTAAAAAGGATAAAATGAACTTAGAGCGTAAATAACAGATCATTTTTATTTCCTGTTTAACTAAGTGAATGTGTTTGTCGATTGTCATTACGTATGCATGAGCAAATATCTCCAACCCACATTTTTTGCCACTAAATTATGAATGATCTCATGTCCTGCAAATGAAATCAGAGTTGGGAACTGAAAGGAGTAAAGGACCAAAAAAATTAGACTTGTCTTGGAATTAATATTGCAAAAAGAATTGAGATACCGCTCCATAGCTAGATATTCTTAGAGCTTGAAGATCTGTTCACATATTATCTGCTATGAAAACTAGACTTGCCCTAGAATAAATCTCTTATATTGAAAAAGGAATTTAGAGCGTTGCTTGTAGTGAACCTCACTGCCTTAGCTAGATGTTCATTGAGCTTTACTGGAAGCTTTTCACATATCTCTGCCAAGAACTGAACTTTGTCTTAAAGGTGCATTCATTATTCATGTTGATTCCATATGGTAAGGTTTTTCCGGTGAAGTTGCAACATTTTTTGTATGGAATATATACCAGTAAGCATAATGTTTATTTGGTTTTTCAGTTTCGTCTTAGTGACTACTTCCTCTGTACCTTCACAAGGTCTTACCCTGTGTACACAATACCCTCCCCATAGCTCACTTTATGGAATTGCACTGGGTTTGTTGTTGTTTAGTGACTACATAATGAACTATAGTTACTAGTAAAATATTCATTTGCTGCTCAAATAACCACTATCATCCTTTTACAGTACGTGTATCTAGGTTGTTGGTGCAACACTTGCAGAAGTTTCTTATACGTTTTATATATGCAGCACGTCAAGGGAAATCTCCAATCTTGAAGGACAGCTTATTGCCTTGAGAAATCTCCTATCAACTCGAGCTGCAATTGTTCATGGTTTAGCTGAAGGAATTAATGTTGATTCTCTATCTAGCTCTGAGGGTTTGACGCAAGATGATAGTTATAATTTAGGTGACGGAGATGCAGCCAATTCTGAGAGTTGGTTAGGACAATTTTTAGAGAAGCTTGAAGTTCTGCTTGCTGAGAGGAGAGTGGATGAAGCTTTGGATGTACTGAATGAAGGTGAACATATGGCAAAGGATTCTCGTAGTAAACAGACATTGACTCCATCAGCGTTATTATCATTGCAGAAAGCTATCACTGAACATAAGCAAAAGTTAGCAGCACACTTAGCAGAAGCTGCTTTCAAGTCTTCAGTCAGTGCTGCTGAGCTTCGCTCTGCGGTGCAAGCTCTAAAACGTCTAGGTGATGGGCCTCGTGCTCATACTTTGATGTTAAGTTCTCACCAGCAGAAATTGCAAGGTAATATGCAGGGTCTTCGGCCTTCAAATACTTCACATGCAGTAGCATATAGTGCTGCTCTTTCACAGCTTGTATTCTCAACAATTGTACAGGCCACAAGTGATTCCTTGACCTTATTTGATGATGAACCTTGTTATTCGTCTGAGCTAGTAACTTGGGCTGTCAATCAGACTGAGAAATTTGGTCGTGTAATTAAGAGACATGTGATAGCTTCACCAGCAGCATCAGGATGCTTAAGACCTGTTGCTGAGAGTGTTCACATAAGTCTCGGGCACTGCTCTTTGCTAGAAGCTCGTGGGTTGGCCCTTTCACCGGTTCTCTTGAAAATCTTTAGGCCCTGTGTTGAGCAAGCACTGGTTGCCAATATAAAGAGGATTGAGCAGTGCACCGCTGCTATTGCTGCTGCTGATGATTGGTCGCTAACTTATCCACCAATCGGCTCACGTTCTCTAGGAACTGCATCTCTTGCTGGTGTCATTGCCTCCCAGCCAAAGCTCTCAAGCAGTGCTCATAGATTCAACACAATGGTTCAGGTGATTCATTTATCGCCAATAACTACCTCTTGCATTTAGCTTTGCCCAATTCTTGTTTTTTTTCCCCTGTGGATGGTGTGATAACTGTGGGAATGTTTTTCATTCGCGGCCCAAAATCATTACAGGTGGCCGGTAACCCAAATAACATAACATATAATACTGATTATGCATATAGTATATCATATGTATATTTATGTATGTTATATGTATATATATACTTAATCTATATCTATATCTATACTATATTAAAAACACGAAGACTCTTAGTGAAATGTCGTTCGCCTTTTTTACCCTTTAAAATCGAGTTCACATTAGATAAAATAATAATTTCAGTATTTCATTAATATTTAGGAATAATTATATAATTAATTCTCCTATAATTTAGGAATGACTATTTAATTATTCTCCTATTATTAACAGTCGAGGAAAGTTAATAAATTCTTTCCTCGTTCTACTCCATATTTGGAGTATTAAATGTATTTATTTTGTAGTTAATACCTTTTAGGTTTAGGAGATCTTTTTGGTTAAATTTTTTCCCCTTAAATCTCACACACAATCTTCTTTTTGGTTTTATTATTTTGTAAAATTACTGAATCTCAATATATAAATTTACTTACTAAAAGTTACATTCAAGTATAAAATAAAAGGTTTAAATTTTGTAAATTGATGAATATTGATCCTATATATAGCTAACTCAATTAAGGAATAAATTGTACTCTATAAAATTCCCCAAACATCATTCAATATGTTTAAATTAAAGCTATTTGAACATATTCAACTTTTCAGTTTTAGCAAGAAATACATAGCTTTTGAAGATCTAAGAGCTTTTCTAAAACATTGAAAAGCTATTTTCAAGTTCATTTTAGTAGGAAGAAGACAATACTTTTTTTTCTTGCGAGCAAAAGACATGTTGTTATATTTCTTAAAAATATATATCAATTATTATAAAAGCACAAAACCTCATAGCGAAATATTAATAAACTTTTTTACCCTTAAAAATAACTTTCAAATAGGATAAAATTGACATATAATTATTTTTTCTAATATTTAAACCTTCGAAATCAATTCTAATATTATAATAAATATATTAACTTAATTGTTCATTTTTATTGATTACTACATAACAAATAATAACATACATGGTTACTAAGACAAAAGCTATATTCATAAGATATTCTAATTTCAAATTACTAATTGATATTTTTGTATTAGTTAATTTAGTTTGTTGCTTAAATAAATATTATTAGACAAGATCACGATAAAATTCTTTATATGTGTGTCAATATCATGATCAATATTTATCATTTTGAAGAACTCAAATTTTTACTTAATATTTTTTTGTGACTAAAACCATGCTTTGAATATTATTTATATGTTTAAAAAAAAATGCTCATCAATACAGGGTACACGCGCAACGCGCGTACCACGAGACTAGTTATACTAAAAGCACGAACGCTCTTAGCGAAATGTGATTCGCTTTTTTTACCCTTTAAAAATATATTTTATAGTGGATAAAATTGTAAAATCAAAAACCTTTCCTAAAATTTAGGAGTTCAAAATCAAATAAGTTATTTTCAAATAAGCACCCTCCACTTCCAACCAAGAGGTTGTGAGTTCGAGTCACCCCAAGAGCAAGGTGGGGAGTTCTTAGAGGGAAGGATGTCGAGGGTTTATTGGAAACAGACTCTCTACCCTAGGGTATGGGTAAGGTTTGCGTACACACTACCCTCCCTAGACTCTACTTGTAGAATTATACTAGGTCATTGTTATTGTTGTTGTTGGATATTTTTGACAAACAAAAACACATTATATTTTAAAACAATTTAAAGACCACAAAAAAATAGGAAGAAACTTTCTCTTTCCAACGAGAAAACTCCACCGTTTGTGTTTTTTTGTCCTTGTATTTACTTCATACAAGTACAATTTTGAATGACAGGCAAGCCATTATAACAGATAATATAAGAAAGGAAAGTAATAAATATCTAATAACTACCCGATGACATAACAAAACTATCCTAAGACCGTTGGTGTCACAAGTACATGAGCATCTAAATCCAACTAAATACAAGGTTTGAAACAAATACAACAATGTCCGAAATGAGATGAAACAATACAAAGAAATAGAAAATGACTCAAGGGTCTACGAATGCAGCTCTACCTCGAATCACGGACTAGTATCTACTAAGTTCCTCTCGGGACTCCGTAGTAACAATGTCAATCTGCACAAGAAGTGCAGAAGTGAAGTGATCGGAATCGTACCGAAAACACGGATAATGCAAACATACATGGAATCAAGAAGATGGAAGATTAAGGTTTAATATAGAGAAAGACAAGAACCTAACTATGAATTATATGCATATTTATGTATGTTATATGTATATCTATACTTAATATACAAAACAGATACATTTACCAGCTATTATTTTTTCAGGGCAGCTCTAAAATGTAATTGTCCCAAAAGATATCTGTTGTGCACTTTGCCTCTGTTAGTTTCTGTTGATATATTGAACAATCTTCAGTGATCTATCTAAACGATGTAATATTCTGAAGCTCCTTCTTGATCATTTTGTCAGGAACTATGCGAGGACATTAGTCCTCTTGAAAGCTTACAGTTGTCTGAGCAAGCTTTGGAAGGTGTAATGCAAGTGTTTAATGCATACATAAGTATGTTAATAAAAGCATTACCTGGTTCAGTGGAGAATGAGAATCTTGAAGGATCTGTAAATAGAATTGTAAGGATGGCTGAGACAGAAATTGAACAGATTGCTTTACTAGCCAATGCACTATTGCTTGCGGACGAGCTAATCCCTCGTGCAGTCGCCAAGATTTCATCTTCACAACAACCTAATAAGGCAGATGATACATCTAAACGGAGTACAGATAGGCAATCTCGTCCTGTAGAGCAGAGAGAATTGAAGCGAAGACTCCAGCGTCTAGTCGATCAGTTACGTGACAGCTTTTGTAGGCAACATGCACTTGAACTCATTTTCTTGGAAGATGGTGGTGTTCATTTGAGTCCGGACATGTACATAAATATGGATGGAAATCCAGAAGAGATAGAGTGGTTTCCATCTCCAGTATATCAGGAACTTTTTGGGAAATTGACTAGAATTGCTGGCATAGCATCGGACATGTTTGTGGGAAGAGAAAGATTTGCTACTATTCTTTTGATGAGGCTCACTGAAACTATTATCCTATGGCTTTCTGAAGATCAAACCTTTTGGGAAGAGATTGAGCAAGGGCCAACGCCTTTAGGTCCTCTTGGGCTTCAACAGGTTTGTTCTTTTTTTGTCAAATTATTTATTTTGAAGGGGAACCTTGGAGCAATGGTAAAGTTGTCTCTTTGTGACTTATAGGTCACATGTTCGAACCATGGAAGCAACCACTAATGCGTGCATTAGGGTAGGCTGTCACAAACCCCATGGGGTGCGGCCCTTCTCCAGAATCCTGCATGAATGCGGGATGCTTTGTGCACCGAGTTGGTTTTTTTGTCAGATTATTTATTAGAATTGAAACACCATTTTCCACTCCAGTTTTATTTAGATATGGAGTTTGTGATACTCTTTGCTTCACAAGGGCGCTACTTATCTCGAAATCTTCAGCAAGTAATCAAAAACATTATAGGCAGAGCCATTGAAGCAGTTGCTGCAACCAAAATTGACCCTTACAGGTATACCATAACAAATAAAGCAAATTTTATTTCACAGTCATTAGTTACAACTCCCTCCCTCCCAATTTATGTGATACTATTTCCTTTTTAGTTAGTCCCAAGAAGAATAGTAACACATTTCTATATTTACAAACAATTTAACTTGAAACTTCTCACTTTACCTTGATGAGAATTTATACCAACACAAATATCTATAGTTTATTTTGACCGCAAGTTCCAAAAAATTTTATTTCTTAAACTCCAAAGTCCAGTCAAACGTTGTCACATAAATTGGGACAAAGAGAATAATAAGAAAAAATTTAAGTGAAGAGCACTCACAATGCGAAAATTTTTACACCATTGTGTAGTTTAACCTTTTTCATAACAGGTTATTTAACATTTGTTCCAATTAATATTGTTATATAGAGTTATTTGTAATTACCTTTTTATGTGACGTCATTTATTACTCCGTGATGCATAGAACTTAAACTGATTAAAAAAGATTCAATGTGCAGTGTGCTTCCAGAGGATGACTGGTTCGCAGAAGTAGCTCAAATTGCAATAGATATGCTAACTGGGAAAACACACGTTGGGACTGTGGAGAATGTTAGCAGTCCTACAGCATCATCCGTTCTTTCTCATGGAAGTAACTAGCAGTATTTTACTTCTATCTATCTTCCCCAAACAACATTTAGCAGGCTTGAGGCTCCGTTCATGTATGAAACCAACTACCTGTATATCCTCATAATACATTACGAAGTGCTGAAAACTGGGTCAATTGGGGGAAAGGGGAGATATGGAGGCACAAGCAAGTACACAAATGAGCTAACAGTAACTTCATTTGATTGGCATATCCTGTGGTCACTCCCCACCCATCCACCCATCCCAACTCGTCTTCCTTAACTATTTCTTACTTTTTCAAAGTTGTAAGGTCAAGAAATTAAACGTACTATCATTTGAAAAATTGCTTAAAATATAGGATCAGATAATGCAATATGAGACTTGTGATACAAAGTTACTTTGTAATTACGACACTCTTGCAAAAGCTGTTGCTCTTTTGACTCCATTATTGTCAAGTTTTTTTTTTCCAGCTTTCAATTTGTGGTTCACAAGGAGCAATATCGACCCCTCCGGGCAGGGGTAAGGTCTGCGTACACTCTACTCTACCCTTCCCTTCCCGGACCCCATATATCTAAGAGAATAGAGAGTAGCTTTGCTTAAATGAGCAGCTCTTTATTTTAGCTTTTCGATATTTACTATTAAAGCAACAGAAGATGAATTGAAAGACTAGAGTTAGGTAATCTACTACTACGTTCACAAGTGTTTCGCCAAGAGAAAGAAACACTAGAGCAAAAAGATAAACAACATTAATTCACCTTTTCAAATAAGTCAATTTAGCTATAGCCTTCCGAGTGTAGTCAAGGAGGACTTTTGATTCCTCCTGCATTTAGCTTTCCTCAGTTTTCTTACCTAGTCAATTCAGTATCCCGAATAACAAATATGCTACATTTGCAGGGACACGCGAAGATCTCAATTCTAAATTGCTACCAAGTACCAAACATGCAACAATAACAAGTATGCCCAAGTTGACGTCGGCTTTATATCATGTTACTCCGTTTAAACTCATATCAAATAAAACTAAATATAAAAAATAGAAGCTGTTTAAAGTAAGGCACTAGGCGTAGGAGAAAGGACAACATGCCCCTAATCGGATTGAAGGCCAGACTGCACATTACATTCAGGCACGGAATCCACTGTGATCGTATTTTTTTAGCGACATAAATCTTTGAAAGGCTAAATAATTTCTTGTCTCCTAGAAAAGAATAAACCACTGGATATGCACAATGCCCAAATAATAAGGGAGCAGGAAACATGTAATTACATGTGGATTGAACTTTCGTATAATAATCTCAAAGGAAACGCTATCCTACATTATTGTCACGATCCAAAATCCAACTATCCAATTTAATAAGACTTATTAAGAGAAGAAATGATAATACAACTGTTTAATACAAGAATTTTCCCAAGAACTGGTAGTACGAATCATGAGCTTCTAAGATTAGAATTTACAATGCTGGTGTGAAATAAAAATACATCATCCGCCCGATAATACATAAATAGATTAATAATTCTAAAGCTACCAAGAACAAAACGCAAGTGTGACTCGAATGCAGGTACAACTTCCGATCCAGCTCCTGCCGTACGCAGCAATATCAGCATCCAACATCTGCACGCAAGGTGCAGAAGCGTAATATGAGTACAACCGACCACATGTACTCAATAAGTAACAAATCTAACATTAGGTTGAAATTAGTGACGGGCTGGAACAAAGGTCGGGTTCGACACAATAGCCAACAACAATTCATAACAACATAATACTAGTAATAAAAGAAGTATCTAAGAAATAGAATGCTTAGCTCGTTCACAGTTCAATAAAATATGCATGCTCAAGTATCTCAGTGCAAACCCAATCTTTTACCGAAATAGCCAAAAAAAATATGAAACTGTTATTTGTGGATGTCCATTTATTACTCCGTTATATATAATCTTCCTGAAGAAGATTATCCATTTAGTACTATGTTGAAGTTTATCTACAAGCAGTTGATGCAGGCAGGTTGCAAGCAACTCAATAAAATGATTTGCAGCAGCTTCTTATTAAACAGGCAGGTTGCGAGCAACTCATGCAGACAGCTTACAAGTAGCTGAAGAAAAGTCTTGTAGCTGTTTCCTGAAAAACCTCGCAGCTGATTCCTGAAAAGCCTCGCAGCTGATTCCTTTCTTCTATAAATAGAGGAGTTTTCAGTTCATTATGTACATCAGTTTGAAAGTTGAATAAGATATCACTCCCTCTCTCTCTATACTTGTCTTTAGTTTATTTCTTTACAGTCTTTATTTTATAACACGTTATCAGCACGAGACTCTGCCTTGAGCACTTACTTTGAAAGATGTATCACTATAGTTATCCTCGTCCAAAGGCATCGGTTCTCACTCAAAAGTCTATGGATATAAATCAGATCCAATCACCATAATTAAGAGTTCTACTCAAAAGGTTAGTACTTCCTTCATATCAGACATTCCTGTTTCTTGCTACTAACTATATAATTTTCGTTCAAATCACTGTAAAAAAGATCAAAATGTATTAAGAGTTCTACTCAAAAGGTTAGTACTTCCTTCATATCAGACATTCCTGTTTCTTGCTACTAACTATATAATTTTCCTTCATTGGTCCTAACGAGCCTAATTGGTTCACTTAGCAGTTCATGCCATAAATTTGTTCCTAAAGAAAAATATTACGAGAAGGGACCGTGATTTATTTCCTAAGTCTTCTTATGACTTAATTTTATGGTTCACTTAAACTCTAGCAGAGTTTGCAAGAAATATACAACCACCAGAAGTGGTTGTATTTCGTATATCTCATTGTAACTAAGTTTTGTTAAACCACCAGAAGTGGTATATGCCTATGACCACCAGAAATGATAATTTAGGCTTTCTATGGATACAATTGATGATAAGTTAGAGAAAATTTCTCTATATTACTTGCATGCCTCTATTTGCTCCCGAAGTAGCAATATTTTAAAAGAGGTTCTAAGCCATCACACAATTTGGTGTGATTGATGCACGTTCAGATAATTACGTTCCATTCCCTGAAGGATGAGAAAATTTGATAAATATTAATCCATTCCCTGAAGTGAATGTGATAATATTAATAAAGCTCGTAAATATGAACGCGCTCTTGATGTAAATATATTACGACTCACCTCCAGAAGAGGTAATATGATTGAGAGAATATATATACTCAATATTTCGTATTTTAAATTTGCTCCTGGAGTAGTAAAACAATTGAATTTTTCTCCCGAAGTAGGAAAATATTATGAAACTGTGTCTTTCTATGCTTAAACAAAATAATGGGCTATTCAAAGTTATTTTTGAAGCACATTTTCGTTCCCTGGAGTGAATGAAGAAATACCACAACTCACCTCCTGAAGAGCTAGAATAACGGAGGATATAAATATTATTTTTGTGGCATAAAGATCGTTACCGCACAACATCTTGGATAATTTTATTAAATATCATTCTAAGACAATAGCATTCTTGTAGAATGTTTTCCACTGCAACCACATCAATATATTATGGTTAGTTATTGAGTTTCCCGAAGGAAATAACAGCTTATGTATCTTTTCCTGAAGGATGTAATGACTATGTGGTTGGCGCTTTGATATAAAATATTCAGATGTTAATAGCGTTTCTCCCTGAAGGAGATATTTGTCACAAAGTTAGTGGTAGAAATATTAAAATTATTTTCATCATTTATAAATTTAGAATTAGCTTTATATTGTTTATTTGATTATGATTTTCTCTCATGATACCAGAAGAGTCTGAGCAATATTAGATAGTACAAAATGTATCAACAACTCTTGAAGAGCTAATTGTTTGTCCAGAAGACACATGACACTAGTAGTGTCTGATAAATATTAGATTATGGATAATAAACGATTCTCGAAGAGATTATATACAAATATGTCATTCATATTATATGATTATGGTCAAAACATATGTCGTAGTAAACCTGAAGCTTACTAATACAAATGACTATCATATTGAGACTACAAATGATTGGAAGATTGATAATCTTCATGTTTCTACAATCATAGGGGGTAAAATAATTTGTATGTGAGAAGTTACCCACCTTATTCTTCAATTTGCACTACATCATGTATCACAGTAAACCAGAAGTTTACTAATGCAAAATCAGTCACAGTAAACCAGAAGTTTTACTGAGGCAAAAGTAACTATAGTAAATCAGAAATTTGCTAATACAAAAGTAGCCACAGTAAATCAGTAAGTTTACTAATGCAAAAGTTTATGCCATAGTAAACCAGAAGTTTACTAAGAGATAACACATGTTCATGATAAACTGAAAGTTTTCTTTTGCCATTTTTAAATGAGCTATTTGAGAATTCAGATAAGCATATGCTGAAGAACTGGAAGATTCTTCAAGAATTCTTTTGTGTTGCTTGTTCTCATAATAAATTGATTATACCAGCTAAAGTTGGGACTAAGACCCTAATCTGAAATATATAAAAGGTGAATATAAGTACATTCACCTATCATGTGAACCACTTATAGATGCATATATGAGATGGTTACATGTATGTTTATTGTCAACATGCAGTTTGGCATTTGAAATTATTTTTATCAATTAAGAGCATAATTTTCAGATTATGAAATCAAGATAGTTCATCTTGATGATGCTGGTTTATATCAGGGCTAGTTTAGCATTGAATACCTCCTATTAATGGCTAAACTATTGCTTATGAGAACAAAGTTTCATGTGTTGGTCTAAGATTTTCTAAATTGCATACAACAACACTTGTATGCATCAGACCAACAATATATAATAAGTCCTCCCCTCACAATTGGTTTAGGATCAGAAACCAAATATGTTTACTATCTAATAACTTTTTATGCGTGGTATATGATCAAATTCTCTACCACAAAGCACAAAGATAGGTTTCCCAAAGAAGATTTGGGATATATGTTAGTTTTTCTAACATTCGGAGGATGAAATAAGCAGTTGAAAAATATGTATATGAATCGAATTATCATTAGTATGATCCTCACTCAAATGTAATTCAAGTCAAATACCAGAAGCATTTGCTGATCCAAAATTAAATATCATATTTCAGCTGCAAATGCTCCTATTAAAATTAAAGTCCCTGAAGGATGGAGTTTACTAAACACATGAAGCGTGGTAGAACAGTCGGTTCCAAGGGTAACAATCCTTGAAAAGGATAGGAGCAAATGATCAAAATGATCATAATAAGGAGAAAATGAGCTCTAGAAGAGCCCACGACATAACATTTCATGAAACTCCAGAAGAAGTTCAGGTACCTGAAATAAGGAAAGTGATGAGATCTCAAAAAGTTATGTCGCTTGAGAACCGATACAAAATGATTGTCGGCGATATATTTGATACAATATTGTAAAAGATTGTGAGGATCGGACCTGTAGTCCAGACACCTGAAGATGTCATGCCAATTAAATATAAGTCATAACCTATATGACTCATTTGATTAAATCAATATGAATATCCCTGAAGGATTTAAAATGCCTGAAGCATATAGTTCAAAGTCTCGAGAAAAGTACTCGATCAGATAACAAAGGTCATTGTACCGTTTAAAGTAATTTGGGCGCATATGGTATTATCGCCTCGGTGAATATTTGTTGAAAGTTTACATAAGTGATGTTATTTGTCCATGTATTTTTATAATGAAGATGTCATCATAATTTGTTATCCTTGTTATTTATGTTGATGAATTAAATCTTGTTGGAACTCCAGAAGAGCTCCAAAATGCAATTGAATATCTTAAGAAAGAATTTGAGATGAAAGATCTTGGAATACAAAACTTTGTCTTAGTCTGCAAATTGAACATTTAGCAGACGTGATCTTTATCCATCAAATCTTCATGTACAGAAAGGGCCTTAAAATGCTTTTACATGGACAAAGCGCACCCATTGAGTACATCAATGATTGTTCGATCACTTGAAGTGAATAAGGATCTGTTCCAACCTCCAGAAGAGGATGAGAAACTCCTTGGTCCTGAAATACTCTATCTCAGTGAAATTGGAGTACTTATGTATCTTGTTAATGCTAACAAAGGTGGTGCAGATTGTATTGGTTATGCATATGCAGGTTATTTATCTGATCCCCATAAAGCTTGATCTCAAATCGGGTATGTGTTTACATGTGGATGTATTGTCATATCATGGTGCTTCACAAAGCAATCTATTGCTGCTACTTCTTCAAATCATGTTGAGATAATAGCTATTCATGAAGCAAGTAGGAAATGCGTATGGTTGAGATCAGTGATTCATTTTATTCGAGAAAAATATTGTTTGGAATGTGAGAAAAGGCCCACAATTTTATACGAAGAAAATGATGCATGCATAGCCCAATTGAAGGGAGGATTTATAACAGGAGATAGAACGAAGCACATTTCACCAAAATTATTCTACACACATGATCTTCAGAAAAATGGTGACATTGATGTGCAACAAATCCGTTCAAGTGACAATCCGACAGATTTGTTCACTAAATCTTTTCCAACTTCAACTTTTGAGAAGATGGTATACAAAATTGGTATATGGAGACTCAAATATTTGAAACAAGGTTCATCAGGGGGAGTGAAATACGCGCTGCACTCTTTTTCCCTTACTAAGTTTTTTCCCATGAGGTTTTTCTTATAAGGTTTTCAATGAGGCAGCTGGAAATGTGTATTACTAAATATGTGTACTCTTTTTCCTTCACTAGGATTTTTCCCACTGGGTTTTTCCTAGTAAGGTTTTCACGAGGCACATTATCTTTAATGAACATCGAAGGAGGAGTGTTATGAAACTATTATTTGTGGATGTCCATTTATTACTCCGCTATAGATAATCTTCCTGATGAAAATTATCCATTTAGTACTCTGTTGAAGTTTATCTACAAGCAGCTGATGCAGGTTGCAAGCAACTCAATAAAATGATTTGCAACAACTTCTTATTAAACAGGCAGGTTGCGAGCAGCTCATGCAGACAACTTACAAGCAACTGAAGAAAAGCCTTGCATCTGCTTCCTGAAAAGACTCGCAGCTGCTTCCTGAAAAGCCTCGCAGCTGCTTCCTTTCTTCTATAAATAGAGGAGTTTTCAGTTCATTATGTACATCAGTTTCAAAGTTGAATAAGATATCACTCCCTCTCTCTCTATTCTTGTCTTTAGTTTATTTCTTTACAGTCTTTTATTTATAACAATTTTCAGATAGTGCGAGGAAAGTACATCTCTCTGCCTACATGTCAAAGATACATGTAAAATCATGAATGTCACCAAAGCCGGGTAGCAGAAGGACTAAGAATCTATCTCAAGTACCCATGTCAAATGCAATGTATCTCAGTGATGAACTCATGTACTCACACTATCAGAGTACTTAATCTCATTGTCCCGCATTCTCTCTCACCGTGCTCAATGCTCAGCACACTCAATCACTCAGCACTATACAATACCTGCTGCGGCGTGCAACCCGATTCACATATAGCCATAAGGCCCGTTGCGATGTGCAGCCCGATCCACATGTATATATCTATAAGGCTCGTTGTGGCATGCAACCCGATCCACTCACTCTCTCTCTCCCTCTCTCTCTCTCTCTCTCTCTCTCTCTCTCTCTCACACACACACACACACACACACACACACATATATATATATATATCCATAAGGCTCGTTGTGGCGTGCAACCCGATCCACTTGTGTATATATAATCCACTACACTCACTAAGAGTGTGTGCAGACTCCGGAGGGGCCTCTTTGGCCCATGCTCTATCATAAATCAGTAAAACTCGATGCGGCGTGCCGCCCGATCCCATAAATGCCACTCTTAATCAGGCTCTCGGCCTCACTCAGTTATCAGTCTCTCTCTCACGAACTCATAATGTCACGAAACTAGCCCGAAATGATGATATGTTGTATCAATAAATAACAACAGAGACTGAGATATGATATGTAATGAATGAATATGACTGAGTACGAAATTTCAATGAAATCGATAAGTCAACAACAAAAACGACAACTATGGGTCCCAACAGTTCCATCATATAGCCTAAACATGATCGTTAACACGATTGACAACTCAATTACTTTAGTACGTAGAGATTTCATGGTTACGGATAAGATCAGGTAACTACACAGTACCACGGAAATAATGGAGTCATAACTTACACGGTGCATGACCACACGCCCGTCATCTAGCATGTGCGTCACCTCAACACCAAACACGTAACACGTAATTCGGGGTTTCATACCTTCAGCACCAAGTTTAGAAGTGTTACTTACTTCGAACAAGCCAAATCCATTACTGAGCAAGCCAAACGATGCTCCAAAGATGCCATCTCGCACTCATCGACCTCTGAATGGATCGAAACTAGCCAAAAGCAACTTAAATACGTCAAATAAAGCCCAAGGAAACAATTCCAAATGATAAAAGTTGAATCCTAAATCAAAACCCAAAACCGGCCAAAAGTCCAACCGGGGCCCGCACCTCGAAACCCGACAAAACTCACAAAATTAGACAACCCATTCAACTACGAGTCCAACCATACCAGTTTCACTCAAATCCGACTTCAAATCGATGTTCATAACTCAAAAATTCACATTATGAAACTTTAGGCTAAAACCTCCAATTTATCTTTTGGAACCCTCAATAAAATGCCGAAAATGAAGATATATTCATGATAAAAAATAATAAAAAAAATGAGTAGGAACACTTACCCCAGTCCACATGGTGAAAATTGCTTCAAGAATCGCCTCAATCCAAGCCTCATAGCTCAAAAAATGCTACAATGGCTTAAACCCACGAAATTGAGATAATTCTGCCCAGGCATCCCTCTTACGCGAACGCAGAAAATCCATCGCGTTCACGATGAAAAAAATTAATTTGCCACAAAAATACTCTACGTTTGCGGCACAAGCCTCACGAAGGAGATACACACAGAAGACGAACTATGCGAATGTAGTAGAAGGGTCGCGAATGCGAAGAAGAGGCCATTGACTGCCCAGCTCAGCCATACACTATGTGAACACGTGAATACATGCGCGAATGTGATGCACAATCTGCAGCAAGTTATGGGAACTCGTATGAAGACTCGCGAACGCGAAGAACAACTTCTCCCAGCCTTCAAACAAGTGTACGGGAATGTGGACATCTAGTCGCGATCGCGATGAAGAATTGTGACACCAGAAATCAGCAGAACACAACAGTGCCAACATGATTCGAAATTCGTCCTAAACTCACCCGAGCCACTCGGGACCCCGTCCAAATATACCGACAAGTCCCATAACATAACACGAACCTAATCGCGGCCTAAAATCACACATAACAATATCAAAGCGACGAATCGCACCTCAAATCAAAATCTATGAACTTTGAACTTCCAATTCCCAAAACTCTCGCAAAAACATATCAAATCAACCTGGAATGAACCCAAATTTTGCACACAAATCCCAAATAACAAAACGAAGTTATTCCAATTTCTGGAACCACAATCTGAATTTGATACCCTTAAAGTCAACTTTCGGTCAAACTTATGAACTTTCCAAACCTTCATATTACTAACTTTCGCCAATTTGTGCCGAAACCTTCTAGAAATATCCAAATGCAAATACAGGCATGCACCCAAGTCCAAAGACACCATTCAGACCTATCAGAACCATCAAAACTAGGTTCCGAAGTTAAATTCACAAAAAGTCAAACTTAGTCAACTCTTCTAATTTAAAGTTTCAACAATGAAATTCATCCTTATAAATCGATTCTGACTAACCTGAAAACCAAAACTGACGATTCACATAAGTCAACATTACACAGAGCTAATCATGGCCGTAAATTACCGAGCGAAGTGCAAATTCTCAAAACGACCGGTCGGGTCGTTACATCCTCCCCCACTTAAACATACATTCGTCCTGAATATGCCCAGAGTTGTTCCCAAAGCCTTCAAACCACCGTGTAACCTTACCATGCCCATACCCGGGGGTGAACCCACGTCAATCCATATAAGCCTGATGACACAACGTAACTAAAAATCCTTAATTCAACCTTAGCCTGTAAACCTTACAATCCAATTTCCAATATCCGAATTTTCTTATAAAGTCTGCATCTCGCATCTACACATTGTATAAGTCCGAACAAGTTGTATTAATACATAACCACAACCTAAAATGTAATCACATGATATACCGTGTAACTCAAATACTTATAGCAAAATCTTCAATCAAAGTAGCTGCCCAAAATAACCCAATTCCGTTAATAAACCTCATGTCAAACAAAACATCGTCCTAAAACCTTCGTACATTGCCGATGATGAAAGAAACACGCAGAAACTCATAACCATTCATCATATCAAAAAGTCATGGAGATTTGTCTCTTTCAAGAAGAACTATAGCCAATTTCTAAGTCAACTTCCGATATTATGCTTCCAAACATATCGCAATCAGATCCGATAACACCCATTCTAGATTCACGACCTCATCTTATCAAGTACCAGCTACTATGCTGACATTCCACACCAAATCTATGAATCGCGATTGCGGAAATACCCCCGCGCTCGCGAAGAAGGAAAAGCACTTCCCCAGAAAATACCCTATGTGATCGCTTCGCTAACGCGAAAAACAAAAAACACTGCCTCCAGCAATATACTATGTGATTGCAAATATACCCATGCGAAGGTGAAGCTCACATGTGACCAAGATTTGCGAACATGTCCAATATTATGCGAACATGTTGGTGATATCCACTATGCGAACGCGTACAGTCTTCAACACCAAGCTACACGATCGCGTCTTTCCAATAGCGATCACGAATCAGAAACAACCCAACTCCATAATTCCCTCTATGCGATCACATCTCCTAATCCGCGACTGCAAAGAATAATGGAGGCACCAGAAACCAGAACACACCAGCAACGGAAACATGAAGAAAAATGATCTGAATCACATCTGTAACTCACCCGGGCTACTGGGACCCCGTCTGAATACACTAACAAGTCCCATAACATAAAACGGACCTACTCAATGCATCAAATCACACATAACAACACCGAAAATGACGAATCATACCTTAATTTGAACTTAATGAACTTTCAACTTCCAAAACTCGCTTCGAAACATATCAAATCAACTCAGAATGATCTTGAATTTTGTACGCAAGTACCAAATTACATAACAAATCTATTCAGGTTCCCGGAACCACAATCCAAATCCTATATCCTCAAAATCAACTCTCGGCCAAACTTGTGAATTTTTCAAACCTTCAAATTTCAAACTTTCGCCAATTAGTGCCGAAACCTTATAGAATGTCCAAATGCAAATTTGGGCATATGACCATATCCAAAATAACCATCCGGACCAATCAGAACCATCAAAACTCCAATAAGAGATCAAATACTAAAAAGTCAAATTCGGTCAACTCTTCCAACTTAAAGCTTCAAACATGAAATTCATTCTTCTAAATCAAACTCTGGATCACCTGAAAACCTAAACCGACGATTTACACCAGTCATAATGCATCATACGAAGCTAATCAAGACTTTAAATAGCTGAACGGAATGCTAGTGCTCAAACGACTAGTCGAGTCATTACAACCTGGAATATACTTCAATCTACCTATGCCACACATATTCAGTCTTCGTGATACTCTTGTCAACCTCAAAAAGGATTCACGTTTAGTTGGTGAATACATGAAAGAAATAAAATCAATCGTTGATGATCTCGCCTCTAGTGGTTCCTCATTCTCGGATGAAGAAATTGTCATCAAAGTTTTAAGTGGTCTAGCTTCTAACTACAAGGAACTCTCTGCTGCTATTAGGGCCAGAGGTAACCCTATTTGCTTTGAAGAACTTTACAACAAACTGTTGTCACATGAAATGTTCATAAAACATTCAGAACCAAAGAGTGTCGCACCAATCATCACTGCCAAATTTCACAAAAAGTAAATCTTATTCGAATAACAAAAACCATACTAATTTCGATCCCAGGAACACATCACAAGCCAACCCATATCCCCGCTATAACAAGAAATCTCAATATCTTACATCTTTCAATCAATCTTTCACTAATCGCAAAATTTAGCAACGTATCCAATGTCAGTTATGTGATAAATATGGTCATATAGACAGTCTGTCGCTCAAGGTCTCATAATGCAATTGAAGATCAAGCCAACGTTGCCAATCATATGGCTTATGCTTCCAATCCTTTCAACAACTGTATAGTTGATTCTGGCCTTCTCATCACATTACCAACAATTCTCAACCTCGACAAGCCTTTACTAAATTCCCAGGTAGAGATGAAATCATTGTTGGAGATGGTAAAACTATTCCTATCACACACATAGGCCACACTACTCTCTCCACACCTCCTAATTCCATTAAACTGTGCAATATTTGTGCTCTCCTTACATTAAGAAAAGATAATTTCTATTGCAAAATTTTGTTGTCAAAATCTAACCTCTACTGAATTTTTTCCTTATTCTTTTCTTGTGAAGGATTTGAACACAGGAGCATGTCTTCTGCATGGTCAGAGTAATGTAAATCTCTATGAATGCCATCTACAACAAGTTTTTCATCACCTAGTTTCCCAAAAGTTCATTTCACCGTGCAAGTATCACCATCGCTCTATCTTTGGCATGCTCGACTTGGTCACCCACAACCTCGCATTACTAAAGCTTGTGTTTAATATCTTAGGCTTCCAGTAGTTAATAATGAGTCTTTATCCTTTTTGCAATTCATGTCTAGGTAATAAAAGTCACTGACTACCCTTTGGAATAAACACTATTTCTAGTACGAAACCAGTTGATGTTGTTTACTCTGATGTTTGGGGTCTCTCTCATATCTCTTCTTTTGATAATTTTCGTTTCTATGTGGTGTTTGTTGTTTATTTTACCAAATACAATTGTTTGTATCCCATGAAATCTAAATCGAGAGTTAAGGACATATTTCTGAACTTCACACGCATGACAACAAAAATAGTTTCATATGTCAATTAAAACACTATATACGGATGGAGGAGGTGAATTTGTTTCTCTCAAGTCTCTTCTGTTGAATCACGGTATTCAACACCTAATAAATCCTCCTTACACTCCGCAAATTGTTGGTACAGCCAAAAGCAAATATTGGCATGTTATTGATACAACTCTAACCTTGCTTCACCATGCATCTGTACCCCTCAAATTTTGGTCCCTTGCCTTTTGAACTTCCGTTTACCTTATCAATCATCTACTCACACCGCTACTCAATCTACAATCAACATTTCAATGTCTTTTTAACTCCTCACCTAACCATAACAAACTTAAAGTCTTTGGTGCCTTTGATATCCATGGTTAAAACCATACACCTCTTCCAAACTTGATCAAAACTCTAAGCCTTGTGCCTTCATGGGATACTCCACTAACACTAACAATTATGCTTGCCTTGATCTCTCTTCTTTCAAAGTGTATCTTTCCATACATGTTTCTTTTGTTGAACATGTCTTTCCCTTCAAATCAAACTGTCCTGCTCTTGCACGAGCATCTTCTCTTAATATGTACTCTTGGAAATATCCTTTAGGAAGCCCTTCTTTACATTCCTACTCACAAGCTGACATTGATACACATATCCCACTTCCTATACCTTCGCACCTTCAACAATTTGCAGCTCAAGTCACTCCAAAGATCACCTTAACTCCTACCATTGTGGGTGACACGCCACCAGAGACATCTGTAAGTTCATCTTCTCCTTTACAAGTATCTTCTACACCTAACTCACTTACTGTTATGCCTTCTCCATCTCAATCATCATCGTCTCAACCACAACCTAGGCTGCAATTTTCCAATCATCGCATGGTCACTAGAGCACAGAATAACATTTTCAAACGTAAGGTCATTTTTTATTACCTTGTTGTATCCTCACCAAAGCAGCTACCTCTTGCTCCTACCACATTTTCTCAAGCCAAGAAATACCCTGAGTGGCAGGCTGCTATGTGTTGCGCCCCTTTTTTCCCTCGAGGAAATCGGGTTTCGACATTTCTAAGACAACTCCCTTATTTTTGGGAGGGGATATGAGATTTGAAGAGTCACCACCTAATGGATTAAGGTGCATTAAGGAACCTAGAGTAATTAACTCATGAAACTAGTTTGCATTACCATAGATCGGGTAAGGGCTCGAAATTACCTTGAGGGGAAGGTGTTAGGCACCCCTCGAGGTCCACAACAGTGGGTCCTGACCGAACTTAATTAAGCGAATTAGTCTTAAAGAAAAAATAAAGCAATTTAGACAAGTAGATATTACTTTAAAACGGGAATAAAATGGGTCCTAGGATTTTTAGCCTATAGGATCATTTCCATGCAATACTTGGTAACTTTTCCCAAGTTGGGGTGCTACACATAGCATTAGCACACGGGTCATCATTTCCTTTACTACCCAATTACTATCTTTCAGTTGTTACCTAAGCACTCTAATAACTTCTAATGCGTATCTTATGCGTGCGCTACCCGTCCCTTACTTATGGTCCTGGAGGTATTTAGGATCTCTATTTTGCATAGTTCTAGACTTACCTATATTGCTTAAAAATGGGAAAAGTTAGGCGACAGACAAAAACTCAGATAGGACTATCATGTGAAGAGAAAATAAGGGCTCATGTTCACCTCCACAAATAGACAACAAATGCATGCCATTCAATCAGCGAATTTCATTAATTTAGGATCCTATAGGCAGGATATCTAAATGAGCACAAACAGAATGTAAGACAACAGTTTCGTCAAGGCGGGCATCGATACCTGTCACTTTTACCTACTGGTTTTATTAATCCTAAATCTGGGCATATTTCAAGCAGCACGAGATCACTGTTTTTAGGCCCAGAATTCTTAATAAACCTACAAGTTTGCCTAAGTGATAACCAGAACAGAATCTTATAGGCATGGCATCTACAACTGTTAATTATAGACCTATAACATGGTTTCTAAGCGAATTTCTCATAAAGACAGATGTTATCTGTTTCATATCTTACAGGCACGCTTTCTAATTTTGATGAATTAATTAAACTCTTATAGACATGATTTCTAAGTGTTGAAACTGATTTCTTTATTTCCTATAGACATGGTATCTAAATTAAAAACTGATTTTTATATCTCCTATAAGCATGGTTTCTAAGTGTTGAAACTAATTTTTTATATCTCCTATAGGCACGGAATCTATGTGGGTAGAACTTTAAACAAATTGCCAGGCAAGTTTATTAATTTACAAAAATAAGATCCTATACGCATGATCACTAATGCACATTGAGATTGGGAATATGTGTAGATCCTATGAACATGGATTTTAATGCAGAATTGACAGAAAACCTATAGGCAGTGTCTCTAATATGTCGAAAAATTCAGAGTAACAAACAGTTAGAAAACATCCTATAGGCAGGATTTCTAGACTAGCAGTAGCATTCATATAATAACACAATAACCTATAGGCAGGATTTCTACCCAAGTTTAAACAAAGATATATAACCCCCCCCCCCCCTCGCCCCAACTTTTACTAATAACCCCAGATCTGTTTATTACAGAGATTATTACATTATTACAACCCAATAACGAATAAATTATATTGTTAAACTCATTACACTATAGGGAGCCTTAGCATTCCCAATATTAACATGGAAACTAGGCCTTCAAGAAAAGCAAGTCTGAAGTATACCGGTGGTCCATCCATGATACACAAAATTGGGCTTCTAATGTGTCAAAGTTCCCAAGGGCCTTAGGGAACCCGAGAAATGCTCACACCACAACCTTACTTAGAAAAACAGTAGATGTAAAAAGATTGGAAGACCAGCCCTAATGTGTCAGAGTTCGGAGGAGTCTCAAGGACCCTAGGCAGTGCTCACATTGAGGGTGGTAGGACCATAAATAACTAAGAGTAGAAGTTGAAAACAGTATATAAAGAGTAGGGGCAGTTTTAGAAAACAATTTGATTTGTAGGGGGCAAACAAATTCAAATTACAGGACTGCAAATAGAACTCCACCTAGAACAAAAAGAATCCATATTTAGCATATCAAATAGATTGGTATTGGTTCAGACATAGATATTGCACCAGGGTTTAAAGCAATCATAAATGAGCAAGGATACTTGAACTAATAGACATAATTGGAAACATATTACATGCTTGCAGAACAAGGAACATACAACTAATTATACAGGGTTTCACATTATTAGAGATAAACTAATTAGTCTTGTCAATAAGTGAAATCATATGAGCATATAGCAAACAGAAGCATGCTGAGATCCTAAACTAATAAGCACATATACTTGAATAGGATAACAAAGACTAAAGCATACCAGTTGGGAAAGAAGTAAATAGAAATCATATATCAAACAGAAGCATGTTGAAGTTTGAGATAAACTAATCACATAAACATATAGAATAGAACAAGATAACAGGAGTTAAGGCATACCAGTTAGGAAGAAAGTAAAAATGGCAATTGGAATCCAACGAGTCTAGCCTTGTCTTTCAGCTGGCTAAACAGTGTAGCAAATCAGAGTGATAGAAAGAACTCAAGTTTATGAGAGAAAGGACATCTTTGAGAGTTTTTGAATTGTAAGAATTGTTCAGTAAAAAGTTGTAAAGTGCGTCTGTGTGTGTAGGTAGGTGTAAGTGTAAGTGTGTGCCTCTTTGAAATCAGAACAATGAAAGACTTTTATAGCACACAATAGAGTAAAACCAAATAAGGTAGGAAAATTAATGGAACGCAAATAAGGCAAAGAGATCAGCTAATCAGTCAATTAGGGCTAACATGAATCAATTAATAAGCATAATTAAGTAAGTATCCCTTAATTTAAGGAGAATCTCACACGGAGTAAATCAGCAGACAAGATTAAGGTTTAAATAAGGCGAGCAGTAAGTCCAGAGATCAATCAAAGCACAGAAATCAAACAAGTAAAGGAATTAAGGAAAGTAGCACCAATTATTAATCACACATAAGGAAAGAATAAGTAAAAATCTGTTAAGGAGATATCAGTTTTAAAAGGAAAGAACAATTTTGAACCCTAATTAGGTAAGTAAATCAGTTAATCATTTCAATTGACAGAGCCAAGGTAAACGGGCAAAACATTACAACCATCCGTCAAATAATTGAAAACCCTAAGGTGTAAAGCCACAGAGATGAAACTCCAGTAAGATCAGTCAAAAAAGCAAAGACGAAAACCAGAGTTGAAAAATACTTAAACGTTTAAAACATATTTGACGAAATCTCTTAGAACCAATACCCTAGCTTTTAGGGGAAAAAATGAAATCGATTAACAATAATGGTAAAAAAACAGGAACCCTTAAAGGAAAACACCAAACGGACTCAAAACCGCCTCAAATCTAAAGAGATCTAACGGATTCAACCAGAAATAACTAAGTTTATGCAAAAATAAATAGAGGTGAAAAAAATTGGTTTGAGCCAGAAATTTGAAGCCATAAAACACGAAAATAATGGTACTCACAGACATAGGGGTGAATATAGACAGATTAATCGAGAAAATAAGAGATTTGAACCAAATCTGGTTCAAATCTCTTGACATTATCCTCAAGTAGCATGAGAATCACAACACCAGTAGAGATATGAGGCCGGATAGGGCGTGGAATCAAAGAGAGACACCATGAATCGAGGGGATTTTAGTGACGACGGTCTAGGGTTAGAAGGGGAGGGTGAGAATAGAGAAGAGAAGGTGTTTCAAGTACGGAGGGTTTGGAAGAATGGGATAGGGTTTAGGGGGTTAGTTTAATTAAAAAAAGGAAAGAGTATCCTGGACCGTTGATCTCCTGAGATCAATGGCCAGGATCGAATCTAGGTTGGGCGGGTTATAAGAATTAGGTATTAGGTTTGGGTATTGGATCACAGTTAGGATAATTGGGTTGGAATAGTTATTGGGTTGGAGTCCGGAAATTAAATAAAGGGGCTATATATTAAATTCCCATTTAAATTAACAAAATAATTTATAAAAAAATATCTAATAAATGATGAAAAATGATATTTGTGTATGAGAGTGATTTAAAACAATTACGTAATATTATAAAAATATAAAAAGTCATTTTCGTGTAAAATAAATTAATTATACACACATGGGCTATTATTGCAAAGTCATTGCAATTATAACCTGAAGATGTAAATAACTAAAGCTTAGTATGAATATAAATGATAAGATTAAGTAATAACATTATTATAAAATTATTTGTGATACAATTAGTAATTATTAAGATAATAAAATGATGGAATAAATTAATTAAAAATCTTTAAAATCACATAACATTATTGAAATATATTGATTGATGTTCATGCATTGTTTTGAAAATATATATGCATTTTGAAAATAATATAGGGAAAAATTGGGTATCAACAGCTGCCCCTCTTTACCCGGGAAGGGTTAAATAGTTGTCGGGTAAAGATATGATATCTAATTTTGACCAGATGGAATGATTTGAGAATATAGGCCGCACTCTAGTTCCCGAGCTGCCTATATATCCCTTGTTTTACAGGAATCATGCCGTGTGTAGTCCTCGATTCATCGGCGGAATAAACCGATGGAATTGTCGCAAGGGAGGACTCAAGGTTTGAATAGATAAAACGGCTATGGTGAGCGGTCAAGTTTGAAATAGTATGAAGGAACTGGAGTGGAATCGCTCCTGTTGGGATGACAGTTATTCACTAGATCACCTGCAAATCAAAAGACGTACTGCAAGCATATCGTATAAATTTGCGTAAATTTAGACATGATGCAAATTCCCTTCAGACCATGAAAATTGTCTTTGGACAGTTGAGGATGATGTCCCGGGCCATGAGTTGTGCGGTAAGGGATTCACATGCCATGAAATGATGTTCTCGAGCCATGAAAATGGTGCCTCCGAATCATGACACCTTTGAATAATGATGTGCAAGTTTGAGAGATCCTCAGGCCAATGGCATGGTGTCTTCCGGCTATGAGGATGGTGCCTTCAAACTATGACGCCTTTGGACAAGTTGGCTATATTTCAGCCCATGAGGTGAAAAGACATGATGCTAGAAGCAACAAGACAAGGCTTAGTCTTGTATGAAGTTGAGGGCAGAGCTAAGCCCGAGAGAAGAGAATAATGCATGAGAGACAGTGCTTAGCATCGTGCGGGATTCGGTACAGTCTTTAGTCCCATGCAAATAGAAGGCAATGCTTAGCCTTATGCAAATAGGGAGGCAAGTCTTAGCCTCATGAAAGGTTCGGGACAGTGCTTAGTCCCATGCAAATAGAAGGCAGTGCTTAGCCTTATGCAAGTGAGGAGTCAGGACTTAGCCTCATGCAAGGTGGAGAGAGAACTTAGTCTTATGCAAAAGAAGGTAGTGCTTAGCTTTATGCATGTGGGAGGCAGGGCTTATCCTCATGCAGGATTGAGACAAGGCTTAGTCTCATTCAAGGAGAATGTAATGCTTAGCCTTATGCAAATGGGAGGAAGGGCTTAGCCTTATGCAGTATTGAGATAGCTTAGTCTCATGTAAAAAGAAGGCAGTGCTTAGCCTTATGCATGTGGGGAGGCAGGGCTTAGCCTCATGAAAGGTGGAGACAAAGCTAAGTCTTATACAAAAGAAGTAAGTGCTTAGCCTTATGCATGTGGGAGGCAAGTCTTAGCCTCATGCAGGATTGAGACAGAGCTTAGTCTCATGCAAAAGAAGGTAGTGCTTAGCCTTATGAATGTGGGAGGCAGGGCTTAGTCTCATACAGGATTGAGACAAGGCTTAGTCTCATGCAAGGAGAAGTCAATGCTTAGACTTATGCAAATGGGAGGTAGGGCTTAGCCTCATGCAGGATTGAGACAGAGCTTAGTCTCATGCAAAAAGAAGGCAATGCTTAGCCTTATGCAAATGGGAGGCAGGGCTTAGCCTCATGCAGGATTGAGACAAGGAATAGTCTCATGCAAGGAGAAGAGTAGGAGTGAGGTATTCTTAGTTGACAATGTGGTTCATACATAGCGATTGTGTTGTTGTGATTATGTTTATCATGATGATATAGTCCTGCACCCAAAGAAAATTTGTGAGTTTTGCGGGGGAGGTTGGTTCGTGTCTTTGCTTGCTCGATTTTCTCCCCTCTGTCTGAAGATCCTGTTCAAACTATTAGGGTAGCATTTTCTAAATCAGAGTTTCTTTCAAAATCATGCATGTATAACTTTCAAAGACATGGTAATATATAGTTTAGAAATTAGTTAGATGAACCGTGACACAATTAGAGACATTGCGACTTCTTCTGCTGTAGAATTTTGAGGGTCCTCCTCAAAATTCTGCCCCAGTTAACTAGACGACCTTTCTGACTGCTCCATACGCTGCGGTTGGCTGAACTTGCTTCGAAATTTTGAGGGTCCTCCTCTAAATTCTGTCCCAGTTTCTGATTATGGGGAAAATAGAAATTTTATTAAATTGTGACCGAACCCACAGGGCTGCCTACGTATCCCTCTTAAACAGGAATCAGGTCGAGCGTAGTTCAATTTACATCATGTAGAAAAGCATAAGATAATTTTACACAAAATATCTTTTGATTGCGTCTAAGTTGATTGGCTTTGGCCAAATTTCCCCGTCCATATCTGAAAGTATGAGTGCTCCTCCTGTCAATACCCTGTGAACCATGTAGGTACCTTGCCAGTTGGGAGAGAATTTCCCTTTGGATTCATCTTGATGCGGGGAGATCTTTTTCAGCACCAGCTGCCCCGATGTGAACTGTCTTGGCTTGACTCTTTTGTTGAAGGCTCTGGACATTCTGCTCTGATAAAGCTGGTTGTGACATACCGCATTCATTCTCTTTCCGTCTATGAGGGATAGTTGCTTATAGCGTCTCTTATCCATTCTGCGTCACTGAGCTCGGCTTCTTGTATGATTCTTAGAGAAGGAATTTCCACTTCGGCGGGAATGACAACTTCAGTACCATAAACTAGAAAATAGGGGGTTGCCTCGGTTGATGTGCGGATTGTCGTACGGTATCCTAGTAAGGCGAATGGTAGCTTCTCGTGCCATTGCTTGTAATTCTCTACCATTTTCCTTAGTATTTTCTTGATGTTTTTGTTGGCGGCTTCCACGGCTCAATTCATTTGAGGCCTGTATGCTGTGGAATTCTTGTGCTTGATTTTGAAAGTTTCACACATGGATTTCATCAGATCACTGATGAGATTGGCGGCATTGTCAATGATGATGGACTCTGGAACCCCGAATCCACAAACAATTCGGTTGCGGACAAAATCCGCAATGACCTTCTTGGTTACAGCTTTGTAGGATGCAGCTTCAACCTATTTAGTGAAGTAATCTATGGCCACTAAAATGAACCTATGCCCATTTGAAGCAGTGGGCTCGATTTGACCAATGACATCCATTCCCCAAGCAGCAAAAGTCCAAGGTGAGATTGTTGTATTAAGCTCATTCGGCGGTGTTTTTATCATGTCTTCATGTATCGGACATTGGTAGCATTTCTGAACATACTAGATGCAATATGTTTCCATGGTCATCCAAAAGTAACCAGCCCTGAGTATCTTCTTGGCCAAGACAAAGCCATTCATGTTTGGGCCGCAGGTTCCGGCATGTATCTCCTCGAGCAATTTAGAAGCCTCTTTTGCGTCAACACGCCTTAACTGTCCGAGATCAAGAGTTCTTCTGCAGAGGGTTCCTCCGCTTTGGAAGAAGTGATTGAACAATCTCCAAAGTGTGCGTTTTTAGTATGATTTGCATGCTCCGGGTATTCCCCTTTCGCCAAATACTCTTTGATGTTGTGGAACCAAGGTTTTCCGTCTATTTCTTCTTCAACGTGAGCACAATATGCCGGCTGATTATGGATCCTTACTGGAATGGGATCAATAAATTTCTTGTCTGGATGTTGTATCATTGATGACAAGGTGGCCAATGCGTCAGCGAACTCGTTCTGAATCCCGGGGACATGCCGAAACTCTATCTTCGTGAACCTCTTATTTATTTCTTGAACATAATACAGATATGGTAGTATCTTAGAATTCTTGGTATCCCATTCCCCTTGTACTTGGTGCACAAGTAAATCTGAATCGCCGATCACCAGCAGTTCTTGAATGTTCATATCAATAGCTATGTTGAGCCCTAATATGCAAGCTTCATATTCCACCATGTTGTTAGTGCAGGGAAATATGAGTTTTGCAGACACCATATAATGGTGACCAGTTTCTGATACCAAGACGACTCCAATACCTACTCCTTTGAAGTTTGCCACCCCGTCGAAAAACATTCTCCAACCGTCGTAGGCTTCAGCGATGTCTTCTCCTACGAACGATACCTATTCATCAGGAAAATACGTCTTCAAAGGTTCGTATTCTCCTCCCACATGATTTTTAGCAAGGTGGTCTACCAATGCTTTTCCCTTGACTGGTCACATAGACGATGTTGAATTCACTTAGCAGGATTTGCCACTTGGCCAGCTTTCCAGTAGGCATGGGTTTCTGAAAGATGTACTTCATGGGATCCATTCTTGATATGAGATATGTCATATAAGCACAGAAGTAGTGCCTTAGCTTCTGGGCTATCCAGGTTAGAGTGCAGCAAGTGCGTTCTAGCAGAGAGTACCGTGCTTCATATAGAGTGAATTTCTTACTCAAGTAATGCATATCATGTTCCTTTCTCCATGTCTCATCGTACTGTCCCATAACGCAACTGATAGCTCCATCTAACATTGCAAGGTAGAGTAGAACTGGTCTACCCGGCTCCGAAGGGACTAAAACTGGTGGTGTGGACAAGTATTCCTTGATTTTGTCAAAAGCCTTTTGACAATCCTCGGTCCAACTTGTTGCAGCGTCCTTCTTCAGCATCTTGAAAATTGGCTCACATATTACTGTGGATTGTGTTATGAGGAGGCTGATGTAGTTGAGGCATCCCAGGAAACTCATCACATCTTTCTTGCTCTTTGGTGTGGTAATTCTTGGATGGCTTTGACCTTTGATGGGTCCAACTCTATTCCCCAGCGAATGACGATGAATCCCAACAGTTTTCCAGCAGGAACTCCGAATGCACACTTTACGGGGTTTAGCTTCAGGTTGTACTTCCATAGCCGATCAAAGAATTTTCTCAAGTATGTTATGTGATCTGTGGCCTTCTTGGATTTAATGATGACATCATCCACACATACCTCTATCTCTTTATGTATCATGTCATGAAAAATAGTTTTCATGGCCCTCATGTAGGTGGCCCTAGCATTCTTTAGATTGAATGGCATCATCTTGTTGCAGTACACTCCCCACAGTGTCATGAAGGCTGTTTTCTCGGCATCCTCTTCGTCCATCCAGATCTGATGGTAACCTGCGAAGCAATCTACGAAGGACTGGAGTTCATGCTTGGCCCAATTGTCGATTAGGATGCGTATATTCGGCAGCGGGAAATCATCCTTTGGGATGGCTCTGTTGAGATACCGATAATCAACACAGACTCTAACTTTCCCATCCTTCTTTGGAACTGGCACAATGTTTGCTAACCAAGTTAGATATTCAACTACCCTGAGGACCTTGGATTTGATCCGCTTAGTAAATTCCTCCTTGATTTTCAAACTCATGTTTGGCTTGAACTTCGTGAGTTTCTGCTTTACTGGCGGACACATTGGGTTTGTGGGAAACTTTTGGGCCACTATGGATGTGCTCAATCCAGTCATACCATCGTATGACCATGCAAATATATCTTCGTACTCCTTCAGGAACCGAGTGTATTCCTCTTTCTCTAGCTGTGACAAATGGATGCTTATGTCGGTTTCCTTGACGATTTTAGAATTTCCCAAGTTGACTATCTCAGTTTCATCCAGGTTGGACTTAGACTTGTTCTCAAAATCCTCTACTTCTCTGACGATCTCCTCAGGTATTGCATCCTCTTCTTCTGAATCACTGTCATTTTGTTGCGCAATCTCATTACATGTCACAGTTGTCGGTTCATCGAGATAGGAAATAGTAATGATGTAGGGATAAAGAAGTGAAAGCAAAGTAGTAACAATAAAACATCAATTCATTTAAAACATCAAACAAAATGATTTTCAATAACTCAAATAACGTTTTCGGAACATTGGAAACATTATTTAAAACAAAATGCAAAAGGGGAAATTATTTTTTTGCGAAAAAAAGTAAACAATGCTATTCAGCCTTGCTACCCTGGGACTCGTCGGGCCCTTGGTGGTCTAATAGTCCAATTCTTGAGGAATTCTCCTCTCTCCACAGCTTGGATAGTATGGCCTTCCTCCTCCTCCTCGACGATCACACAACAGTCCATATCATGATCCTCCAAGAATAGATTCCTCAATGCTGCCAACGCTTCTTCTTCCTCTGATACCCATATGATATCAGCCTGATGGAAGGTCTGACTCAAGTGAGGCACGGGTTGCTCAACAGGGTAGTATGGACCATGCCATGGTGGTGACCAATTTCGATATTCTTGCCAGGTGTACTGATATCCCAGCCCAAAGGTTGTGCCATGGCTCTTCATCTGTACTGGTTTGGAGATATCTTGAGGATTTTTACCCAGTCCCTTACCAGGTTCGTACCCTTTCCATGCCAGTATTCTTTCTATCTTGCTACTCCACCACTTATCCTTCTCGATCGTGTTAACATGCTCAATACGATGGTAGGTTTCTCCACTTAACTTCCTTCGGTTTTCCACCACCGGAACAAATTGACTAGTGTAAATGGGGTTGCTCCCATCTCCATGCATGATTACTTCTGGATGGTTCCGCTCGAACTTCACATCCTGGTTTAAAGTAGATGCTACAGCCCTAGCGGCATGTATCCAAGGTCGTCCCAACAATAGATTGTAGGAGGCGGATATGTCCAGGACATGAAATTCAACATCAAACCAAGTAGGACCCATCTGCAAGCACAGATTAGTTTCTCTAATAGTATCCCTTTGAGACCCATCGAATGCTTTCACATTCATACTTCCTTCTCGTATCTCGTGTAGGCCTTTGCCCAACCTCTTTAGCGTTGTCAATGGACAAATGTTGAGGTTGGATCCTCCGTCAATCAAAACTCTGGCGATACATTTATCTTCACATTGCATTGTGATGTGCAGTGCCCTATTGTGATTCAACCCTTCAGGTGGCGGCTCGTCCTCATGGAAAGTGATTTTGTGGCTCTCTAGCATCTGCCCCACCATATTGACCATTTCTCCACTAGTGATGTTGTTGGGCACATATGCTTCATTTAACACCTTCATTAGAGTGTTCCTGTGTGCCTCAGAATTTTGCAGCAATGACAGGATAGATATCTGGGTGGGAGTTTTGTTCAGGTGATCAACGACGGGTTTTCTGGAAGCCTGCTTACTGGTTTTTCCCAAATGTTCAGGTGTATAAACCATCCATATTCTGGTCATTCCTTGTGCAACGCCGGATTCTTCCATTTTCGCTTTTCCCTTTCTTCTAGCTTCGGCCACATAATCCCAAGGTATAGCATTGAAACTGAAGGGCGGTGTGGTTTCCACCGTCACAGTGAAAGGTATAGCCACTTCTACCTCAAATGGAGCAGGTGTAGCGTAAAATGGTGTTACTTCTACTTCAAAAGAAACCAATGCGGCTATCTCAACTTCAACCGACGGCTGTACCTGCACCACAATGGGATTAGGTGTGACTGCAGGCTTCTTAGAATCATCACCTTCTCGAATAAGCCCGATCAATCCCTCGGGATCCCATTCTTCATCGGTTTCTATCACATTGACTCCCTCGCCCCTATGATCCAGGTGAGGATTGTTGCATACATTGGGTGCAACTTCCTTCGCATGTATGACCTTATTATTAATCAGTGTTTGGATCTTGTCTTTCAAGGTGAGCCACTCATCAATAGTGTGTCCCTTCGTACCGGAATGGTATGCACAGGTCTTGTTTTGATTTACCCATTGAGATGAATTATTCATTGCCACAACAGGAATAGGGGTGACATAACCAGTGGCTTTCAATCTTTCGTACAACTGGTCGATGGGTTCAGCAATGCTGGTGTACTGTTAGGGTGGTTTGCGGTCAAAATTGGCCCTGGGTTTTTGCTAATTTGGGCGAGTTGGAGGTGACTGATAATAGCATGGCTGTGTATTATAGGTATGGTAGGCAGTAGCAGGTTGGGAATATCTGGGAGGTGATGGTTGGTATGTGGGTGGAGGTGTTTGGTATACAAATGGAGTTTTCGGACCTTGGGCAACCATTATTATTCCCACTTCTTTCTTTTTCGACATGCCACCTGATTGCAATGTTTTGTTCGTGGCCTGCAGTGCCTCGAAATTTGTCACCATTCCAATTTTAATACCTTCCTCTATCCTTTCTCTAAGCTTGATGATATCGAAGACTTATGATTCTCAATAACCATTAGCCTTTCGTAATATTGAGGATCATGTGCCCTAAAAAATAACTTGTTCATCTATTCCTCATCTAACGCCGACCTGACCTTCGCTGCTTCTTACCTCCACCAAGTAGCATACTTGCGGAAAGTATCAGTTGGCTTCTTCTTAAGGTTCTGGATATAGAAAACATCATATGCATTCTCTGTGTTGAATCTGAACCTGTCCATGAAATTTGACGCCATGCTCACCCAATTAGCCCATTTCTTGGGATCTTGACTTATGTACCAGGACAGGACATCTCCAGTAAGGCTTCTCATGAATGGCTTCATGCGAATCCTTTCATCTTTTTCGACCTCACGAGCTTGTCACTGTCGAGCCCCCTTTTTCCTCGCGGAAGTCGGGTTTCGACATGTGACAACTCTTTTAAATGGGTATTAAAAGAGAGAGTCGCCACCTAACGATTTTTTAAGGTGCGTTAGGGCACCTATTTGCACCTAATTGCAAATAACTCTAACTAGAACTAGTTTGCAGCACCAGAGATCGGGTAAGGGATTGAAGTTATCCCAAGGGGAATGTGTTAGGCACCCCTCAAGATCCACAAATGTGGGTCCCATCCAAGTAGTTTTGTGAATTTGGACAGTAAACAAATGACAAGCAAGGCTCACGTAAGAGGGGATTTCAAGTAAATACTGAAATTATTAAAAGAAATTTAAAGAATAGCAATGTAAAATCATTTGAATGAAAATGTCCTAGGTTTTAAAGCAATATGGATCACATCAATGCAATACCAAGTATGCCACGCCTCGAAGAGGGGCTACACGTGGTATTAGCGCACCGGTCATCATATCCATATTCTACCCTTCCCCACCCCGCTAAGGTATTTAAAATGCGTGTGTTGGTCACGGAGTTTATTGCGTGCTATTACCCGTCCCGTTATATAAGTATCGGAGGCTGTTTAGGACTACTAATCTTATAAGGGGAGTACTAGGCTGACCCTCAGGTTTGAAGGTTAAACTCTAAGCGACAAGTGAAAAAAAAAACAATTAGGACTTGCACATACGGGATACACATAAACAAATATATGGCTCATAGATCCTCCACAAATAATGCACGTTAATAGCACGTCTCAAACACAAAGAAGTCTCAGATTTTAGAACCTAGAGTAGGGATTTCAGATGTGGAAAACAACAGTAGTAAACAACAGATTTTGACGAGACTTAAAAAGGAAAGGAGTAAATGACTTTAAATCCCAGTAGTTTATAGGCAAAACAGGAATTCTAAGTATAGAGGCAGTAGCAAACAGAGGATTTTAGTGAGTTCCGGAAAAAGAGTGCATGATTGATTTTTAAACCAGTTGTAATGACAGGTAATGGATAAAAGACGATTAATCAGATTTTATCAAATATTGATCCTAAGGCTTGCCTAGGCGTCTGAATATATGTGGATTACTATTTTAAGACATAAGTGGAATGCAGATCCTTAGACTTTGATAGACATATGATGAGAAAATACAGATCATATAGGCATGGTATCTAAGAATGCAAGCAGGATGTCGAGTATGAAACCAATTTGGGTTTAAATTCAGAAAAAATGTTTTCAGACATTGGAATCTATTTTTATAAACGAGGTTACTTATTACACAGATGGTACAGGGTATGGTTTCACTAAATTATCGAACTTAGCGCATGATTTCTAGGCGTTCTTTGCAGTACAATTTAACACAAGAGTATAAATACATGTTGAAAACGAACAAATATTCTTAAAGTCCCATGATGTCTAATGCAATTTCTGATGGGTACTTGTTATTATGAACCTAAGCAGGATTTCTAGATGTGAGGCATGAATATGCAAGAGATGATATTATTAACAACCACTTCATCTAGTTATTTAACTACGAACAGGATCACTATGTGAGAAGTAATTATAGCAGCCTTTTACGGGTATTTTAGCATGATTTTTCTAAGTGAGTATACATGTGATGAGATGCAGACATAAATATACCTAAGAACATGATTTCTAATGCATGGTAGATATGTCCTAAACAGGATTTCTATTGCACACATAGGTGAAGTAAATCCTAAACATGGTTTCTACCCGGATTTATACTAAACATGCATAATCCCACCCTTTTCACTATCCAGCCCCGGAGTTATTTTTACACTTAGTTATTACAGACCATTGTTGCACAAATTACACAAATGAATAAGAAAATTAAGAAGTTACACTATAGGGAGCCTAACAGTAGGCCCAAGTACCAGATCCAACATGCCATATGCCAAGACCTCTTGTAACCCCAGGTGTGTCATAGTCTCTAAGGACCTCAGAAGATCCTGGACAGTGCCTCACACCCAGGTACCCTAGCCAAGGATGAGTAAGTGCAGTGTAGAGTGCCAGCCTTGTGTGTCAAAGTTCAATGGGTACTCAAGGTCCCCAAGGCAATGCTCACACGAAGGGGGCTGAACCTAAAGTCTAAGAGTAGTGATAGGTGCTTGCAGTGTAAAAGAGTTGAGTTTGAAAAAGAGTAGTTTTGAAACAACTGTTTTTGAAAATAGCTTCAGAGAACCATAAAAAGGTTTTGTAAAACAGTTTTCCACAGGGAGAAGCAACACAACTACAAACCAGCAAATAGAGAGTTCGGGAAAACAAACACAAACAAGGATAGGGAGTTGGGGACAATTAATCCTCATGTCAGCAGTAGAATAGATTTACAGGTTCAAATAGTTATCACATAGTTGTCACAAAGCATCATCTATTAGCAGAGTCATGTATTAGGTATGGAGTCAGAATCATACAACAATTAGGTATCATGTGGAGGGGGGGGGCATAGGCTTATAATATAGGAAGCTAAGTAGTGGGTGAAAGCATGTAACAGTAATCATGTTGAGATAAGAGACATTAACCCATAGACAAGTAAGCATACTAATTGCATAAGTCTCACATAGAGTCGCACATGAGGAAACATGAGACATATTAGGCTACTAGGAAAGGGGGAATAGCAGGGACATGCTAATTTCACAAGACTTAAGAAATCATAGAGAATCACATGGGGAAAGCAGAGTACTTATCAGGCTAAAGAGGGGAAAGGACATTATAGATTCATGCTAACTACATGGTAGGCAATAGAATCATAGAATGAAGCACAAAAGGAACAACAAGTACATAATCATGAACTGAAACATGCTGTGGGGGGGGGGAGGGGGGACTTGTAAAATTAGATCAGAGACATACCAGTCGAGTGATATAGAATAGCAAAGTGCAAAGAATTGGAGCAGCAACAGCAATGCGCAGAGCAAAGGAGTAGTAGGACAACAATGTGCAGGAATAAGAAAGCAACAAAGATTACTCAGTTTTGGCTTTCAGCCAACTGAGTAGTCAACAATTGATGTAAAGAGCAAGATGAGATGTGTATGGAAACACAGAAGTTTCAGAGCAATGTACTCAGTGTTCTGTGTGTGAGATCAGTCAGTGTGAATATCTGTGTGTTTGCAAAGAGAGAAAATAGCTCTTTATATAGTTTGAAAAACGAGTAGCACATGGGCAAATTATGGAAGTAACAATCAATCAATACTAATCAAGCTAACTGGACTCCTTTAAATAAGTAGTCTAGTTCAAACGGTATAGTAGAGGCAAAATAAGGAAAAAAATCAATCTAATTAAGGCTGAGTCTGTTAAGTTAGGGCAAAGAAACCACATAGTGCATAAATAAAAGCCAAATACATAGTGTGTAACTAAGGAAAGCTGAACTAACACATTTATAAATAAAATAGGGTATCAGTTTGAAAAATCAATTAAGAGGATCTCGGATTCTATTATAATCACAGGGAATCCGAAATAGTTAAGGAAAGCATCATATAAACATGGAAGGAATTCAAAAATGATACAGAATTGCAGAAGGAATACACAAGATCATGCATTTAACGAAAACATCACAAGCATGGGATTTTACACAAAAGAATCAACATAAATCAACCAGTAAAGAGCCAATAGGGTAAAGGTCGGAATTTTCAAGAGTTCAAACATCAATCACTTATCAACACAAAGAGGTACCCATAGAAATTAACGGGAAGAGGTCATAGTAGTAGATTAAATAGGAGTCATAGAGAATACATGGATGCATACAGTCAAATAATAAAGAACAACCCCGAATACTTAGGGTTTCATCAATTATAGTTCAAATAACACGAAACTGTGAGACAATCACTTAAACATAGCATAGATGCGAAATCAAAGAGTAAAGTTGTTTGAGAACAGGGTAGAGAAACCCTAGTTTTCGAAATTGTTAAAAAACAAAATTTTCTCGGAGAAAAACCTAAAGAAACTTCATAGCATTGTAAATATGAAACGGATATTAAGGAAAAACCAAAGATACAGAGGACTAGGGTTTCGTGGAACCCCAGAAAAGAGGTCAAACCTCGTGAGTGACCTCGAGTTAGGCTAGATACTGCAAACTTACTCAAACGGTCGGGGGGGCCGAAAAACGGAAAGAGGCCCATAGAAGGTGAGTGAATCGCTCCAGGTTCATCTGAAGAGCCTAGGATGTCACTGAGGGGTTGAGAGGTGGGTAGATGACCAGGAGGTGATGGAGAACCAAGTTTCCAGTGAGAATCTACCGGAAAAGACGACCAGAGACCATCGGAGAAGACGAAGTCAAAGAGACTTCTGGAGAGTCATAGAGAGAGATAGAGAGAGGAACCGTCTCAAAGGAAATGAGGCGAAAAGGGGGGGGGGGTTAGGTTAGAGATATTTTAGGAAAATATAACCTGGGCCGTTGATGAGTGGCAATTTTACCACTCATTTTAGCCTCTTTTCAGTAGATTTTGTATTGTTAAATGATAACTTGAGGTCGTTTTTAGTGTGTAATTGCTCTATTTGCAGGAAAATGATGCCATGAAGTGGTTAAGGTCAAATTGGAGTGAAATTGAGCAAAAAGAGAGTAAAGAAGAGAAAAGAGGGGAGCAATGGCCGAATGCGATCGCATATGCAACATG